>MQUG01004153.1:0-11387 GCA_007213375.1 Steinernema feltiae | reverse complement strand
AGGGCTTCGTTGCAATCACCGTATGCGCTAATTTCATTAAAAGTACAGTAATCGGGCAGAAGCTTCAAAACAGAGGACAATTGATGCCGAGAAGTAACTCAGTTTGGGCAAATGGAGCGCGCAGCAGCTTCAGGAACGACGGGTCTGACGGCGACGCGCTCGTCCATGCTGCGTCTGCGTGAATATCACTTTTCTTCTTGAGCAAAAACACTTCGAAATTACGAACAAAGCGATAGTCGGCCAGATCGAACGTGTAGGGCATAGCGCTTTGAGGCTACTTCCATACAAATTAGGCAATAGTCAAAGGTAAGCCGCGTCAGGATTGTAAGCAACGTAGAGAGTGACATGGAGTGGGTTGTCCCAACAGCGAGCGTGTAACGTTTTGCCGAAGAGGACCAGAATTTAAATCTCTCAAGAAGAAAGCGATTCCTCGTTTAGGAACCGCGCGACGGACTTCGACGAACAGGAGCGGCACGGTGTCCATTGCGCAATTGGTAAACAGAAGGGTTGAGCGGATTTAAATGGAGATAAAGTGAGAAAACAGAGCAATGCGAAAAGGAGCGCGTCGTTGCGAGTAGGGCGATTCGATCCATATCATCCATCCGGGACCCAAACCGTTGTTTCTGACTGAAGTGTCCTGTATAGAAACAGCGGGTTTGATGACTTCTCCGGACTTTCCAGAACGATCGACTCCCAGAACCGCGGTCTGGCTTCTCCGGACTCCACAATCGATTCCGACCCGATGAGTTGTCCTGCAGCGGGTTCAAATTCCTGAGGCGTTCCGGGGTCCGATTCCGCCGGCGACTGCGCGAACGAGCCGCAAATGCGACCCTGAATCGGGCGTCGCGCTCGAATGCGCGTTCGCCTTCCGCCGTCGCTTCATGAGCTCCTTCATGCGATTGCGCGTCAATTCATGCTCCATCTGCTTCTCCGGCACTCCACTGGCTGATCGCGCTTCGCCTGCTGCGTCGCCTGGAGCCGTTGCGCCTGACTCGGAGGCTTCACCGGCAACGTCATGTGCATGTTCTTGATCGACTCGCGGATGTCGCCGGTCGAGAAGACGTTCGGGATGATGAGAATCACTTCGTTACAAGCCATACGCCACCATGTGAGCACAATCCAGGGATGACGGCTTTTAAAGCACACCTGAAAATACGTTTCGGCATGCAGCATTCCTGCACATTTGAGGGAAAACGTTTATAGCCTGAGGCAACTCAAGCAACTCGGCCTGCGTAGAAGGATTTTCTAATTAGTTTGTCGTCAGAGCCACAAAACGAAAGGTCCCGCCGAGATTTGAACTCGGGTCGCAGGATTCAGAGTCCTGAGTGCTAACCGCTACACCACGGGACCACCGAGCGAGAGACCGCTCGACGGAGTGATGTGCGCGCGTTGTAACGCCAACGGCCAATGTCCATCTATCTACTTTGTGTGCTATCGTGGTGCGCGGAGGCATAGCTCAGTGGCAGAGCGTTCGACTGCAGATCGAGAGGTCACCGGTTCAAATCCGGTAGCTCTTTTATGTTTTTTATTTTTGTTTTTTTGGTGTTTTTACGTCCGCGCAAACTTAATCTTGATTCAAAAATCGTTTAAAACACAAGAATAGTGAGAAATACGATTTGAGCAGAAATATAAAAATGTTTGTCATCCGCAGGATTCGAACCTGCGCCCTCCGAAGAGGACTGCGACCTGAACGCAGCGCCTTAGACCACTCGGCCAGAATGACTTGTCTGATCAATGTTGATAATGAGCTCATATGATGACTGAATCTTTCACATTTCGGATTCACTTGGCTTGGAATCACTGCGGCACCTACGGCACCAGGAGAATTTTTGTTCTAGGAGCCATTAGAGAACCATCAGGAAGAAATGCCGTATCCTACCACATACCAATCAACACAGTTAATGCTGTATTTAGTCATTGTCGTTGCAAGACCAGACCTAACACACTTATTCGAGTGGTGTTAAGTTTTTCGGCTCTAATTCGATTGTTCGTGGGAGTCTCGGGCGGAGTTCAACTCGATTAGACGACCACAAGTGACTCAAAATGTTTGTTGTTGTTCAGGAAGTGAGCAATCGGAGTGGAGGCGGTCGTGTAGGCGGGTGGATCGTTCTACAACGATAGATTAATAACCAATTTGGACTAAAGCGAGACAGCCGATACCGTAGCTTGATTAGTGGTATCTGAATTGGGCTAGAAACAAATCATTTGGGAGGAACGCAATATTAACGTTGAAACAGATGAATTCGATGAAATAGGGATTAGCGCTTCCCGCTGCAACTCCAGGTGCATTGCGCGAGAGAAGCGGGTACGGTAGGTTTGAGTTCTGCCACACTTTGACTAGTTGTCGGCGAATGTTATTGATTGAAAGATAGAATAGAGCATTTGAAGGATAATCCCATAGAAATTGACGTTGAA
Organism: Steinernema feltiae; assembly: GCA_007213375.1. NCBI lineage: Eukaryota > Metazoa > Nematoda > Chromadorea > Rhabditida > Steinernematidae > Steinernema > Steinernema feltiae. Next base: position 8,972 of record MQUG01004153.1, on the reverse strand, counting down.
ACGGAGAAGCTCTGTAATTAAATGGGATTAGCGTTTCCGACTGCAACACCAGGTGCTCTAAACGAAGAAAAAGAGGTTACGGTAGGTTTTCAGAGAATTGGCGCCAAAGAGTGGGGCATCGCTGTCTTTTCCTTCTCTTCATTTTCAGCGAGCGACCAGCTTGTCTAGACAGCAAGGACTGTTGGCTGGTTGACCGCTGCCGCCTCTTGATCCACTGACCGACAAACCATCGACTGTGCTCAACCATTAGATCGATCTGGGAGGTCTGCACATAGCTGAAGAAGAGCATCTACAGCGTGATAACAGTAGCGATGATCACAGTGGTCGGGAGGATGATGTCTGTCTCGTCTGTTTCATCCTGTTTTCAGGCATCCTTTCCATAACCTTCCAATAACTCTCCGCTCACAGCCGGCTCCCCTGGTCATCCCTGCGGTAATGTTTAGCGGAGCTTGAGAGAATCAAATTATTCATAATCCCCTCGGCGTTTCACCTCCCTGCCACGCCGTCAGCGCCGCCTCTCCCTCGAGCGAGCGCGCGCGTACTTAATTGTTTCCGTTTTCAACAACGCATCACTCCACTTATTCACCTGTGCTTCTCGCGCCCGCTGGACTCGTTAGCGATGGATTCTGATCCCCCCGCAGCGCTCATCAACATTGGCCAATCACGCCTCGTTCTCATCGTCAGCGGCTCCATTCTGCTTGTAAATGCGCCTGATTCACTACTCTTCAGAGCCTCAAAATGACCTCAATTTCAGCTCGGATTGGCCGGTATCGGCACAAATGGTCTCTGCTTGTTCCATTCGATCCAGAAACCCTACAATCACACCGCGTTCGGAATGTTTCTCGCAGCGAAGGCGCTCTGCAACATTATCGGTTTCGTCATCTTCCTCATCTGGGCGCTTCCCCAAACTCTGAGGTACGTGAATCATCGAGCCAGCGAGGACAATTAGAGCCAAACAATGAGAGGCTATTTTTGGCGCGAAAATGATGATGAGTGAGATGATGACGATGTGTTTGTGTCCTGAAATAGCGAAATTCGAGGACGTTTTTCGTAGTGATGAGCGCTCTAAGAGGTCAAAACCACAAACGTTACTGTTAGGTCGATGGTTACGGTAGCTTTGCTGTCAATTAACTCGTAGATTAATCTGTTTGTACCTTTTCTTCGGCCTAAACGTGTTAAACAAACCCTAAACAACCATTTTTTAAACATTTCATTCACAAAAAATTGACTGATCTCGGGCGGGCTCGAACCGCCGGCCTTCTGTGTGTTAGACAGATGTGATAACCACTACACCACGAGACCGATGTCTGCAAATTTGAGAAAATCGACTTATATCGCCAGTTCCGTTTTATCATTTTCGATTGGTTATTGACAAGTTTTCGGTCTCACAGCGGACACGGAACACAAAATGACGTATTAATACGCAAGATAATTGCATTATTCACCGAGTACACCGCACCGTGAACATCTCCATAAACATTATCTGAACTTTTGCCCAATTCTTGTCCTATTGTGTCCTCAGATGAAACAAGGAACAATTAGTTTGCAAACCGCTCTGCTGAGTTCGCTGTGGGAGTTTTAATTGAATCGCGAATGAGTCGATGACTTTCGTTGAGCGTTGCGAAGTGAAACGCGTCAGCGCGTGTGGGAGTTGTCCACCTACATGAATCAGACAGAGATTCCAGGAAGCGCATTGATGCTTGCAATGATGATGATGGAACAAAGATAGCCACATCTGCTTGCGTCATCGGGTGGGAGAGCGGGAAGTGGAGCGTAGAAATTGGCAGTGAGCGGGAAATCTGTCTCGCGGAGTGCAGAGAATGAGAGTGCATCTTAGTTACGCTTAATGTTGCAAAAGAGGGACCGAACTTTGGAGATTTACAGCAAAAACCCACAAAAAATGTTTCTTGATATAACCGCTTTTCGCATACCCTCAGACATCGGTCTCGTGGTGTAGTGGTTATCACATCTGTCTAACACACAGAAGGCCGGCGGTTCGAGCCCGCCGAGATCAGCCAATTTTTATTTATTTTTAAATCCACCCATTTCAGCCCCAATCTCTACGCCCACTTCCCCACCTACATCGCCTATCATGTCGGAATCATCTGCCAGGGCACCGACATCTCCGGAACGTTCTTTCACCTCCTCATCTCCATCAATCGCACCCTGCGCATCATCCCGATCGGCCGGTTGCCAAAACAATACGCTCACTACGTTCATCGCACCGGAGTGCTCGTCGTCTTTGTGCTTCTCATCGGCAGCTCCTACCTCCTCAACGGCATCGGTGAGTTGCGTAAATCAACGCGGAAGGTCGTGAGCGGAGAGTAATTGCGTTAGCGCGCGAAATCAGCGCATGTTGGGTCCCCGAGTTGGTCTGCAACGCGATTAATCTGTTTTTATGTGGTGCATTAGAGGTCGCCGAGTGCGACCTCTAAAAGAGCGCATTTTCGTGCTTTCTAGCTGTGTCGGGTTGCTTAGGCATGGAATAAACGCTGCATTTAGCGGCGAAAAGTTTTTTGCTGCTCTAATTCGATCGTTCGTGGAGTCTCGGGTGGAGTTCAACTCGATTAGACGACCACAAGTGACTCAAAATGTTTGTTGTTGTTCAGGAAGTGAGCAATCGGAGTGGAGGCGAGTGAACCATGCCTTAATCACCAAATTGGTCTGAATTGAGACTGACGTTGCCGTAGCTTGATTAGTGGTGTCCGAAGTGGGCTAGAAACAAAGTATTTGAGAGGAACACAATATTAACGATGAAACTGGCGCCCGATGTCGCTGTCAAAGCGAACGTACGTCTTGACTGCGACATTTTGATCTAGATTGAGAGCCGCGATACTGTAGCGTGTATAGTGATGTCTTTGAGCTGAAAAACGCTCGCTGGAGGGTTAGAAATTGAAAACTTCGCTCTAGTCTTCAATAGATGGGGGATGAGCGTTGCCGACTGACAGAGACACCAGGTGCATTAAACCAGAAAGAGGTAACGGTAGGTAACGGGCTGGAAAGAGATCATTTAGAGAGTAATCCATTATGAATTGGAGCTGTATAACTGTACACGGGGGATTAGTTAACCGATCCTGCTGCTGTGCGCGTCATGTGGCGTTTTAGATTACGGTAGTTCTCATTCTCGAAAGCAAATACGATTGAGCGCACCAATACAGTCAATATAAGTTCAAATTAAGCCAATTTTGACCTAAAAGGCCCGTAGAGACATTTAGAAGACCTTTTGAAGGTAGTTCTGTAAAAATTTTGGTTTTTCTATCAATTTGCCCTTCAGAAACCAATCCAAACCCTAAAATCACCATTTTCCAGCCAATTCCCAAGTCCTCTACATCCCCGGCAGGTTCCTCTGGGACGTCTTCCCGAACGTGAACCGAACAAACTACATCGCCTACTACTTCTTCTTCGCCAACGTCCTCACCGCCATCTTCGATCTGCTCACCTTCTACCTTCTTAACAAAGCCGTAGGAGTCAATTTTGCTCCCATAATCACATTTTAACCTTTTCAGTCCGCGAACGTCAACCAGAAATACGACAAATACCTCTTCTACATGCTCTTCTCGCAGCACATCCTCTATCTCCTCGACGCTTCGTTCATCGCCTACGTGCAAACGGACATCATCATTCTGGACTACGCGTTGAAGTTTGGCATGTGGCAGGTGTGCTACGCCTATGATGGGTGAGATTTGCGTTTTGCGCCCTCGCTTCTCAATGCAGCCGCTTCAGAATGACGATCCTGGTGATGTCGAAGGCGTATCGTGAAAAGGTGTGCGGATGCTTTGGGTTCTTCAACAGGAGCGCGCAGATTGGAAATCAGCTGGCTATGTACGCGGTTACTACGCAGTAGAACCGCAGTTGATTCATCGATTTGATTTTTTGTGTTATTCACCATAAACTTGTTTTCGTTAGAATTAGAGTCTGCAGTCTTGAGATTGAAGACTGGTGGTTGGGTGGCTTTGGCATTTGGTACGGTTCATGACGACTATAGCTTCTGGACGGTTCCGGCAAGATATCAGCCCGGTCACTTTACCTACCAAATGCATAGGCTGCAAGTCCATAATTGTTCCTACGAAGTCTGGTAATCCAAAACTTGGCTAAACCATTAAGACAGTCAGCTTAAGCCTAAGGTAGTTACAGTATGGTCAACCCTAGTACAAAGCAAGCGTAGCAGCTTTTGCATCGGTTTGCCTCGTGAATTATCTTTCTCAAAATCTTGTAGAAAAAAGCCCCTGTGAAGTGCTCAGACTTCTATTTGTCCGAAATTTGCTCGATCTCCAGCTAGATTGTCCCTAAATACGCGGCCTGCCTACTTTTAATACCATTTCCAGGCGACAACAACAACATTTTCGCATCGCGGTGATTTCTCGGATGTTCCGGATGGGTCCCTGATGGATGCAAGCAACGACAACGCACTCTCGACGCGCTCCTTCTCGCATTGCTCTGTTTTCTCACTTTATCTCCATTTAAATCTCGCTGAACGCTCTGTTTACCAACTCCACAATGGACACCGTGCCGCTCCTGTTCGTCGAAGATGTCGCGCGGCTCCTCCACGAGGAATCGTTTCGTTCTCTAAAGGATTTGAGCTCTGGACCTTTCGGAAACGTCGGACGCTCGCTCTGGGAAAAGAGAATCTTCATCTACCTCAACGTTGTCTTTAACCCTGAAGCGGGTAGTTTTGACTATAGCGTCAATTGTAGAATTTGCCCTCAATGCGTTACCTACGCGTTCGATCCGGCCGACTTTCACTTTGTTCGTCAATTCGGAGTGCATTTATTCGAGGAGAAAAGTGCTTCATGGTCTAAAGCAACGTGGACGACTGCTACGCCGTCAGATCCATCGCTCCTGAAATGGTTGCGCGCTCCATTTGCCCGAACGGAGTTGGATTTGCAAGTGAATTGTCCCGAATTCCTAAAATTGCTGCCGGATTACTGTACTTTCAATAAGATTCGCGCATTCAGCGCCTACAACAATGTTCTCGATGCGATCATTCAGCGATCGCAGGAGCACGCGCGCCTCGAAAGCGTCTCTTGCAGAGAATTCTTTCAAAAACGAAGCAGAGAAACGTCGATAAATTGGATTGTGAGAAACAAGCGACTGAAGAGGATTGAAGGAGCTATTGTTCGGTGTCCGTACAGACTCGCAAGGGCTCTATGGTCTATCCACGAGCCAGATTCCGACTTCATTTCGGAGAGTGAACTTCATTGAATTTCATTGAGTGAACGGCCCCAGGCAATTCGTGGCGGGAACCCTGTTGGCGCTATAGTACGCGCACAAAAACAACATTTCAACGAAGAACGTTGCGATTGCGTCATATTGTGTCATAAATGCAGTTTAAACTTGCACAACTCGCTGGAGATAGCGAAAAGTTGCTGAAATCTCTCCCAGCAACTCAGAATCATAGATATACTGTAGCGCCAACAGGGTTCCCGCCGCGAATTGCCTTCGGTCGTTCGCTTAAAACTAACAAATAAAGAATTTCTTACTAACAATTTGGCATTCATGCGTGACACGTGACATCGATTGAATTTGAATCATGCCTGACGAGTCGTTTTGAGGGTGACGTAGCCATCTTCTGCAGTATACCACCGACGAATCTGTCGCGCTCCCCAGCTGTCTCGATTGGCGACGTTTTGTCTGGCTCTTAGGCATTGCGCCGCTGCAAAATTGCAGACTCAGACGCCCAAGCACCAAGCGGCTTCATTCAAAAGCGGCAGAGGCGCCGCAGTCGTTCGCCAATCGAGTGAAGCGCAGAGTTCGGTCGTTCCGCGTTCCGATCCGAGCGAAACGAAGCGTTTTGGCGCGTTGACATGCGGAATCAAAAGCGTATGTGGCGGCGCTAGGCGAGGACTACGGTAATCGACGCATTTCAGCTCCAACAACAACGACGCAGGATGGACAGCTCATCAACATCACCATCAAATCGATGATGCAAAGCGTCGACAAGGTAAATCCAGCTGTTTTGCCTGACTGAAACTGATTTCAGATCGTCATCCCCGTGCGAAAGGACGCGACCGTCGGCGATCTGAAGAACTCGTGCCGCGGCAAGATCGACATTGGCTCGAGTCGCCAGGCGCTGATGTTCAACAACGTGGAGCTTAAGGACGACAGCAAGCATCTCGTCGAGTACGGAATAATCGAGGATTGCGAGGTGCACCTCCATCTGAAGATGCAGGCGGGGACCCGCGACACGAATCCGAGCGCCGAAGTGATTCTCATCATCCCGAACGTCTTCTCGACCGGCGACATCCGCGAGTCGATCAAGAACATGCACATGACGCTGCCGGTGAAGCCTCCGAGTCAGGCGCAACGGCTCCAGGCGACGCAGCAGGCGAAGCGCGACAGCCAGTGGAGTCCGGAGAAGCAGATGGAGCACGAATTGACGCGCAATCGCATGAAGGAGCTCATGAAGCGACGGCGGAAGGCGAACGCGCATTCGAGCGCGACGCCCGATTCAGGGTCAATTTGCGGCTCGTTCGCGCAGTCGCCGGCGGAATCGGACCCCGGAACGCCACAGGAATTTGCGCCGGCGCCTCCGAAACCCGTGAAAGATAACTCGTCTGGTAGAGAGTCGATTGTGGAGCCGAAGATCGTCGCGGTGACTGAAAAGGAGCTGAAGATGTACTACGACCCGCCGGAGACGAAGCGGCAATTCGAGATGATGCGTCGGGACTTGTACGATCCTCCGCAGAGTCGCGCGGAGCTCGCAAAGGTCAGTTTTTGATCTCATCATCTGGTTGGAAACTGTCGTTTAGGTGAAAGACGAGCTGAACAAGATGCAAACGACCGCCTGTGGCCTCTGTCGTCGTCGATTGAGCGCGGTGCAGCAGACGGCAAAGTGCCTCTGTGGGAAATGCTTCTGTTCGCGTCATCGCACTCCCGACAAGCATCAGTGCTCCGTGGACTACAAGCAAACAGGACGAGCGAAGCTGCAGAAGGAGAATCCGAAGATCGATGAAGGCGGCGCGCGCAAGGCAAAATTGAAGGATTGAGGCGGAGGATGAACTGTGGATTTTTGAGAATAAAGTGATGTTGAAAACAGTGATCAGTGCAGGCAGCGCGCGAGTTGCTCATCGTATTCTCGCTGCAATGTTTCATTTTGCGTTGTTCCGGTTCCAGCTGAAGAATTAATGCGAACCCTACGTGCGTGTTGGGCCCCACTGCCAGTGCCAACGCGTTCGAGACGATGACTTCTTCATTCCGATTCACCAATCGCTCCAAAGTGGTCGATGCGTCTTTCCGGCGCCTTCTGGCTTCTCTCAGTTTTCGTAGCCGTTCTCAGCGTGCAGTTTGAGCCGATCCCGCTGCTCGGCAATGAAGGAGAGCTCTGGACGAAGAAGTGAGCGCTCCTTTCTCACCATCTGTTTCTCATTTTCGTCTTGCAGCTTGAAATATCAACCGGTGAGCGCGTTCTGGAGCTCGAAACCTGCGTTCTACTTTGCACTGAACCGATTCATGTCTTCGCCAACAACTTCAAACAATTGGTTTTCGAATATCACCTCAGTTGTCTGCAGTTGTTTTCGTTAAATTTGTTGATTTTCCAATAAAAAATGTATTTTAAATTTAATTTAATTCAATTGGTAATTAAAACTGATTGCATGCAACAGATTCAAAAAATATTGCAACATATATTAAAGTTAATTTCTGCAAAAGTGCAAAGATCGTGGATTAAGTTTTCAGAAAGAGCATTTGCAAGGAAAATTGAAAAATCGTTTTAACCTCTCAAAGCTCCCAAAAAACGTTGTTCAAATACTTCAAATATGTTAAAATTTGCTCGAAAAAACCAAAAAAGCAACTCAATTTGCTTATAACTTAATTTTATGATAGTCTGTAAACTCAATCTAGAAGAATTAGTTAAATCGTTGTTCCAAAAAATAAATTTTTACTGTGTTTCTAATGTAATGCGGCAATTGTATTATGGTTAACACGGCCTGGACGAAGCGCCCGCTGCCAAGCTTTAGAGCCATAAATTGCATGCTTTTGCCATACTTTTGTTGATTGATTTATTGACGCATAATTGCAAGAAAATAAATAAAATCGAGGTTAAAACCAAATGCTTTGATTGGACTCATTCAACAATGATTTGGGACGATCGCATGTACTACAAAAATTTAGAGATAAAAACTATTTCCAATTACAGTCCAATTGTTCGCCTCGATCCGCGTGTTCTCATTCAAGATAGAGTGGCTGTTTATCGCCATCGATTCATTCATTACTTTTTGTTGAAAATAATTTTGAAAATAATGAAAATCAGTCAATTTTTCGCAAGTGAGAAATGGGTACAAACAAGCAACAAAAACCAATATTACCATCTCTCAGTATTTATTTTATTTGAATTCTAAAGAACTGTAAAATAGGAAAATGAATTAAAATTTAAGTTCCAAAATAAAAACAATCTATAAATTAGATCCGAATATTTGTACGCCTTCCTGTTTCCAGAAAGAGAATTTTCAAGAAAAATTGAAGAATCGTTTTCTCTCGAAAATTTTAAGATTTGATTAGAGTTTTTCAACCCTGTTTCGGGACGATCGTTTGGACTACAAAAAATTGGAGAATTTGTTGTTGCCGGCGGGAAAGAAACGCCTCGTCACCTACACGTTTGTTACTTACATTGTGACTTCAATCTCAAGGTTAAGCGAAAATTGTTTTTTTTTTAAATTTTGCTCTTAATTTGTCGTTTTATTCTGGGGTCTTTTAGTCCCGAAAGATTAGCAGAAAATGAAACAGATCAATAACGATCGGTCTGGCATCGTCGCGTTACAGATACTTTTCCTGTGTGAATTACAATTTTCATCAAAAATTGCACGAACCGCCAGAGTGATTGTCGGAGAAACAGGGCAAAAACTGCCATACAAAACCATATTCCGCCAGAACTAGGAAATTCGAACAACAAAAATTCATTAAAATCAATTCTTCAACAGAAAAATAGCGGAGAGATGTTTTCTCTATTTTCTATGCGTTGTGAACAGGGTAGAAGC
>MQUG01004152.1:0-15689 GCA_007213375.1 Steinernema feltiae | reverse complement strand
TGTGGGCCCAAAATGGCTCACCCAAAATTCGCAAGTCAAACCCTGCGGTAGCGCCTAGGCCTCCTAAAAACTTAGTTCAAAACCTCTAATCTCCGTTGTTTGCGCTAAAGTCGTGTCACGGGTTGCAACCGGTCTTTCTGGACCACTATCTCCCTTTTCCCCCAACTTTCCTTGAATTGTCATCAGCCAGCATTATTCAGTCAAGATCACGCTTTTTACACGGTTTCATACTATCCATTGCTTAAAATGGGACAATTTCTGTGCATGATTGCTGGTAATGATTCTTGAAAAGCTTGGTGAGCATTTCTGAGCGGTTTGCGCTTAATAAACGCTTGTTACACTATGTAACTGCTTAAACTGGACTATTTGTCTAAACTATCGTGGGGCTGGAGTCATATTTAGTTCTTCTGAACCTAAAAACAACTTTTCTCATTGCTGACAATCACTCTTCAGCTCTGCATTAAGAAAACGCGTGTATTATTAATCAGCACCATAGCTTTATGCATCTAAATCAACTCAATTTCAGTGATTTAACCATCAATCCTCAAACAATCACTGTCGATCGTCTCTGAGAAACGTTTTCAATTTGAAGTAAGTCAAAATAGTGGCTCTTGATGACTTATTTTTCATATTTTAGCACAAGTATGGGCCTATATGGGCCACATGGACAGCGTTGGTGTTGCTCGAATGCGCGCTTCTTCAAATGAAACGGTTGTTCAACTCCATTAACCCAGCAGGTAAAAGCTAGAAATCGGTTCTTATTTTGCATTCGCGGATCTTCTACGCCATCAAACTAGGCTTAATTTCATCCAAAACGGGGCAAGCATTAAAAAATGAGAAAAATCTCAATTCCTCGGTTTCATCCTGATTTTTTATCACAAAAATTCGTTACAAAATGGGCAAATTCCGCAAATCCAATGAAACTTTGCAAAGCACATGCCATAAGGGCATAGCTAAGGAAATAAATAGCTAATTATGAGCGATTTGAACGCAGAAACACCTTTTGAGATTCTGATAATTTCAGAATTTACCATCATCAGCCAACAGTTTGGGTCCCGCAGCTCGTCGGTCCCTCAACGACGTTTTTAACTTGAAGTAAGTCAAAATACTGGCTCATGACAACTTATTTTCATATTTTAGCATAAGTATGGGCCTTTATGGGCCACATGGACACACGAGCGCTGACGTTCGGAATGCTAACGTTCGCTGGAAGCTGCAATTTTGTAAATGCGCCAGCGCAAAACTGGAAGAGGCGCACTAATCTCTTCCCCCGTTCTTCAACTATGGACTTGAAAGGTAAACGCTTTAAATGAGTTTTTATTTTGTATTCGCGCGTCTTGTGTGCCATCAAACTATGCTTAATTTCATCACAAAGATGCAATCATTGAAAAATGACAAATTTTCATTTTATTCACGTATTTCCTCAATTCCAATTCTAGTTTTCATTCCAAGGAAAATGGGCAAAAATTTTCACAAATTCAATTCAATTTTGCACAGCGGCATGCCATAGGGCGTAGCTCAGAAGAAAATAGCTGATTATGAGCGATTTTAACGCAGAAACACCTTTTGAGATTGTGATAATTCAAGAATTTACCATACCTGGAACGCTCTAATTGATTACTCAGTTGCTGCGACTCAGGTGCAACAGGGGAAATGTCTCGACAATGCAATTTCAGCATTTTCAGCTTAGTTTGCAATGTCGCTGCCAAGAAACCCGTCAAATTTGAGCATAGTTAATCGCGCTCATTACCAGCCAATAGTTTGGGTCCCACAGCTCTAGTCGGTCGTACTTCTAGGATAGGAAATTTACTGCATTGTTGACAGTGTTTTACGCCTCAAAATTAAAACAAAATCAAAATCTGAGTCTCTGAGGTTCTTTAGCATCTCGTTCACCCTTTTGTTGACAATTTGATGTGAATTGAATGATTTAATCATGGATCATGGATCATTGAAAATTGGATCTAAATTTGATCATTTTTAACTTGGTCTGTTGTCGTTTATTTAGCGCTGTTTTGGGTCTCATACGCAAAAAAACAGCGTTCAACAGCGTTTTATGTGAATTCGTTTAGTTGAACAAGCCGGCTACCCGCTTCACAGAACAAGAAGACGAGAGAAGCAGTCTCTGGCATCGAGAGTGTCGGCACGACGCCGAAATGGCCCTACTATACGACATCAATCGCCGATGAGGACTCGTCCTATTGTAAGGAAACTAGCGTTTAACACTTAATTACAATCATCGCGTTTCAGTTGTGGGCATTTCGACCAGCGCCTAAGGGAAACATCGAAATGACCCTCGATTTATGGTCGTGCCAGGACGCCTTCATGCTCCCCATTGACCGACAAGTAGCTCGACGGAAGAGCGGTGCTCGGTTGGAGGACAAGGATTCACCGCGCTCAACAACCAAGTTTGCTGCACTCATCCGCTTGTTCACCCCGGGCGTTTTGCTGACCTCACCAACGCATGAGGTGAGGAGAGCAGTGGAGCTCGTTAACAGGTACAATTCACATGAAATCATGGCTTGTATGGAGAAATCATTCTAGGAATGATGATTGGAAGCTCGATTCAACTCAGAAACAGAAGAAGCACTTCCTGGCGACGAACGCGTGCAGCTGCAGTTAATTGGACCCAGAATGAGGAAAATCAGATTAACGATTACGAGGAGGAACAATTGACGAGGAGAAAACATTTGTTTTTTAATCTAATAAAAACGCACTTTACTACAGCCTCTAAAATCAGCCAAGATTTACAGAATAGCATTATTCACGCGACCGAGAGGGATACAACTGGGTAGAATTGACAATGATGACCAAAATGCTCATCTCAAAAAGCATTTGCCGCATATGAGAATGTGAATAAAATGGCGACCGAGGCATAAGAAAACTTCCAAAAGTTAATCGCATCGTTAATCGAAAATGTTAATGTTCTCTAATATTCTCTATCACTAAACCTCAGAAAGCTTGCTTACTAGATCTAGATGTGAGATGTGCGCCGTTAGAAATGACAAAAAATTGCGACATTCTTATGTTTTTTTGGCGGGAAGCTGAGGTGAGTGCTAGTTAGCGAGGAAACTCTATATCAGCAGCTATTTTTTTGGCGTAACTGACACGATGACAAGGAAAACGACAAGGAAAACGAAAACGAAAAAGACCTTAAAGACCAAACTTTCAAAAGTTGATCGCAAAATGGAGAAAATGCTTCGAATGATCGAAAACACTCAAAAACAACGTTTTTAGAGTTTTTACACTACACTGCACTTTGCTATTTGGGATTCTGGGCTGTTTTCGCTCAGCATACCCAGAATCCATGCAAACGCAAAAGTTCAAACTGTGTTTTCCAATGTTATCGATCAGAACAAAATCTAATCAAAGCGAAACTAGACTAAACGTCAGAAAGCATGCTTAGATCTAGAAGTGAGCTGTGCCGTTAGAAATTACAGAAATCCGCACGATTGTGCGACATTCTTACGTTGTTTTTGGTGTTTTGGTGCTGAGGGACCAAAACAGACCAAAAACAGACTAGACCATTCTGTGCGTAGACGATTTCCATTGAACATTTCAAGGAAATTGAGCCATAATTAAGCAGAATGCATTTAGTTCCAAAATGGAGAGTTAGAAGCTCCCTATCAGCTACAACGTGTTTGCAGAAAATGTGGTTTTTTAATGCTTATTTAAGTAAAAACCCACATTACTGCCGCCTCTGAAATCGGCCAAATTCGCCAAAAACCGGCCATCTTTCGCGTTGAGCCCCAGAAAAAAAAAATCGGGGAGAATGCGAAATGTGCGCCGTTAGAAATGACAGAAATCAGTTGAAATAACTGACGTGATGGCACTTGTTTATAAAAACGCATCTTATTGTCTCCTCCGAACGCCAAAAAAAAACAGACCATTCTGTGCCTAGATGAGCACCTCATTGAACGCAGTTTGAATGAATGAAATATGAAATCAAGAATTGGCTCTGACAACGACGTTACTAACGCTTATCTCAAAAGCGCCAAATGGAGAACTAGAAGCTCCATATCAGTGAGAACACGCGTAGGTAAATTTCAGTAAAAAACTCACCTTACTACCGCCTCTAAAATCGGCCAAATTCGCCAAAAAACCGTCCATCTTTCGCGTACACGAACACCTCATCGGTTGACCAGAACATCACGTCTCCGTCGCTCGTAAACTCCACCGAAACGATCTGCATCTGCTCGGTTAGCACTTCGTTCTCGATTGAAACAAAATCGCCGGTGATCAGCGATACCTACAACGACCTGAACGGTTGGTTACTGTAGCTGTTGCCGCTCCACAAAGTTACCTGGTTGTTGTTACTGTAAGGCAGCGGCGTATTTGTTGTCTTTCGACAACGCCAAACCAAAGAAAACGCCGTCGATATTCGGATCGACGATTCGCGCCAAGTCCCCTGTGGCAATCTCCCACACAATCAGAATATTCGATACCGTAACCAGGAGCTTCTGATCGGAGGTGACGCGCATGCCGAACACAGCAAAGAGATGCTCCTCGAGCGAGTACTTCAACGGACCACCGGGCGAGTGGAAACTGTGATGCGTGGGGACAAAGCAGTTCACCGCGCTGCCGTCCACGTCGCCACGAGATCAGAAGTCGCTTGATGTGCGCGTTGGCGGGCGCGAGCGGCAGGAGACGCCCGGAGAGTTCGTAGGCGAGCATCGCGGTGTATTTGTTGAGGATACTGGCGGAGAGGCGGAGCGCGTCCGCTACGAGTGAGAGCTGTCGGATCAGGTCGGGATCGCCGAGGATGGCCATTGCGTCCTCGTAGTCGGCTATGAGTGATTGGAGAGGGAACTGCTGATCTGAAGAGGGTTACGGTAGTCTTAAGCACTTCAAATCAATGTTATCACCAACCTTTGCATGCAGAAAATCAAAATTGAAGAGACACAACTCGGTCAACTCCTGCGTCCGCTTCGCCCTAAGCAGATGATACGGTAGCTCGTTCAACCGTCTCGTATTGAACCGAATCTGCTTGCTCTCCTTGGCGTGGAAGACATTCGGCTGCTTTGGGACCTTCCTATCGGCGAAACCCTCGTTCTCCACGATGCCAAATCGCTGTTTCTGGATCTCGGTGTACTGGAACGGCTTCGGATGCGCGGCCCACACACCGAGAAAGTAGTCGGCGATGGCGGAGTGCGTTGATTGGAGATGATTGAGGTTCTTGAAGTAGCGTTCGGTCGCTACCGACCTGAACTGCACGTGATACCAGTTGAGGACGATCACAGAGTCGGCGGAACGTTCCGACAGATAGCCGGGGAGACCGGCGCGGATTCGACTCCACAGCAGCGGCGGAATTCGACGCACCGGCGGCAAATGGTACTGATAGACGTCGTCGAGGACTCGATCGTCAAGCGAAATGAGGTCCTCGACCTCCGAGTCCGAGAGACCCGAGCGAGCGGCGGTGATGTAGGAGAGCGCGTGCGACACCAACAGCTTCCCGTGTTGACTCTCGGTACGATCGAGCAGCACGTGAATGGATTCGCTGACCGACTGCGACAGGATTGTATCCTGCGGCTTGGAGTACGATTTCCAGCGGCTTACGGTAGCGAAGACGAGTTTTACGAATAGCGGAAGAGTGCAGTTGTTCAGGGTGCGGCTGACAATGTCCCACTGGCGAGTGGTGAGCGTTCGGCCTTCTTTTCGGAGCCATTTGTTGATAACTTCAATTGCGAGGTCCTAAAAACTACAGTAATCCTAGGAATACGGAAACAAAAATTGATTGACACCGGGAGGATTCGAACCTGTCACCTGCCGTGTGTTAATTCAGAGACTTTGCAATGAGCTATACGAACGCATAATCAATTTTCTTATGGGTTGCATATATCACAAAACTGTTAATAAACATCGCACGTTCAACCACCTACCTTCTCCATCGCTTCTACCGTAACATAATGACTATGATCTTCGACCAATCTCTTTATCGCTCGCTCTATGGACGATGCACCCGGCGTGAATGAAGCAAAAAACTGAATATTTACATGATTATCGCCAAATCTGGTCAAATACCCACCTTGACATGATCAGGCAGGGTAGGCGGAAACCACAGAAGCTCGTGAGCCGCGTCAACTTTCGATAAAAGGTCCAAACTATCGAAAAAGATGATCTAAACGCATCAATTAGCGCCTCTGAGCTTCACTCCCATCTCACCAACGGCCTCTCGCTCGTCGCTAGGGCGATCATTCGCTTAAAATGATGAAAAAGCTTTGAAAGCTCAGTTGGCGATTGACCTTTCAGCTTCATATCGTAATTCCAAGCAATCTAGACGAAAATTAAGCCAAAAATGGGATTTATAGGCGTAACCTGGTCGCAGACGCTAGTCAGCAATGGCGATATGCTCGAGCTATCGGCTGTAGTACCGATAAAACGCACAATAACCACCGGTTCCTTGGCCTGTCCTAGCCAATGCCGCACTTCTGTGGAAATTCGCGCTAAAAGTGACGTTTTCCCGCAGCCATTCTCGCCCTAGAGGGTTACTGTAGCTTTTGCGTGCGCAAACCAACCTGGAAAATCATGGGAATCTGTTTTGCAGAGAGGACGTAGTCCCTCGCCACGTTCGTCTCCTTCTCGCGACCGTAAAACGTCGAACTAACGAGCTGACTACTGTAGAGATGCCGTAGGATCTCAGAGTAGAGATGATCGCGAAATTTGGATTGTTTCACGACAGCCGCATCGATCTAAACGCCGCCTACGGTACAACTGGAGAGCTACAGTAACCCTCCTACAGAAGCCTTACGCTGGCGTTGAAATCTCGACAGAATTTCGCAATGTAGCCGTTGTGATAGGCGGAGATCGATTCCGTCTTTGCCGAACCACTCGATTGCGTAGCCGCCGAATGCACGTTTTGTGCAATCGTGTCGGGACCCGTTCGTCTCGCAAATTGGCGAGAAGCTTCTGCGCTTCGGAGTTGATTTGATCGGCGGTCAAATCGATGAATTTGGCCGCGGCGGTCGACGAATTGACGACTGATGTTGTCAATGTGCCGGATGAAGCATAGGCAATGCTCGCTCGGCTTTTTGGAATTGAGAATACCGTTGATTACCTCTCGTTCGGTTACTGTAATATGAAAAATCAAAAAAAACAAAAAATTGAAGTTTTACAAAAAGAATAAAAAATGAAACTCTTTTAGCAGGAGCCGAACCTGTCACCCTCCGCGTGAGGAGCAGCGCGACATTGCAATGAGCTAGACAGACATTGAATGGCAATTTGTGTGGATTGCATATATACCAAAGTGGTTTTTCGTTTGTTTCAAGCTCTAACCTGACATGTAGTAGTTGTGCATTTGCTCGTGAGTGAAGAATCCTTTGTCATAGCACAGTTTGGCCGCTTTTCTGAGCTGATTCTGCATTCGAGCCTCCACTTGCCACCATGTCTTTGCGTCTCGGTCTTGCAGCTTCGGGATCCTCTGGAAAAGTCACACGTTCATTCCAAAATCAAATAATCACAATTTTAAAAATGTCTACACCTGAAGGATTCGAACCTGTGACCTTTCGCCTCTAAGACTGCAGCGCTATCCACTGAGCCACTAGAGCAAAACGTAAAATTTCCGCACCTTATTATTGAAATTGAACAAAATCGAGCTGATCGGCTGTAGAACGTACTGCTTGGGCACCGAATTCGCGTCTTCAATGTACCACGTGTCCATCAGCGAGACGTCTTCTTGATTCTCCACCAGCATCCGCTTCAAAGTCTCAAATTCGCTGCTGAGGATCTCGGACGGAAGCGGACGATATCCGTATTTCTGGCAGAGAAAAACGACGAAATTCGGTCCGAGCGAGAGCCTCTGGCAATTGGCGATCTCGTTGATGCAGAGCTTCGTGGTCATATGATCGTCGGTCGCTTCGTCTCGCACGCCCCAGCGCATGTCTACGACCTGAGAAAACGATTTTAGGCAAAACAGAAATTGCTAATCTTCAAGTGGGATTCGAACCTGTCACCTTTCGGCTGACAAGCTATAATGCTAGCCACTACACTACATAGTCGCTTTAACCTTGAAGCGATATTTCGACTATACGACCAACCTGAAAGTCCAATCCATGATTCTCCCTACAGTACTCCTTCAAACTCGGATAGACCTCCTCCATCAACGCATTACGCTCTACCGTAGTATCGGTAAAAGTCGAACTGGTGAAAACGCGGACTTGCTGCGAGATTGGCGCCGGAATGTCGTCATAGCGTCCTGAGAAGACTTTTTGATAGATTTCGAGGATCTAAAATCGATAAACTAGCCGCGGCCACACGCGAAGAATACCTCTTCTTCGATTGAAGGCGATTGAGGACGTTCGGCGGCCGCGATAAAGTCATTTAGATTCGTTGCAGTCGTACTTTTCGACAATTTCTTGGACAAATTACTCGATTGGGAGCGTTTTAGCGAGCGAGAGTCGCGCAACGCAGGCTTGCGACTCATTTTGAGAGCAGCTGACGGGGATTGCGAGCTGTTGGCAGCGTGTGCGAGGCAATTAGGAACGGTAGGTTGGCTCCGGAACTGAGGCTAATGGACTCGTCGGCTGCTGACAATGAGTCGTTGTGTTGCGCGCATTTACAATACTGGAAAAAGATAAAAACTATCTAGATTCTGCTTGGCCAGGCTCCCACCACGATCACTCCAAGAAGTTCTTTTCTCAATCACGGCGTGCGCTGACGTTGCGCTCATATGCCCTGAACATCAGGGTACAGTTATTTTGCGCCTAAACTGACCCGACGCATAGACTAAACAGTGATATTGTGATCCGCGCGCGATTTGTAGCGAAAACAATGTGGCATCACAATTGTATCACATCATCAAATCCTAAAATTCGCACGTTCGATTATATACTGCCAGCTTTCCACCTTCAATATAGGCAAAACACGCCGGCGAACAATACCGAATGCCAAGGTTTGTCGCTGGTGCACACGAACGAGCGCGTGGATTTGTCGCATGGCAATCGGAGTGCAGTTTGCGAGTGAAAGCGGCGCAGAGGGCTGTCGAGAATACCAGAAGCCGCCGTTCGTTGTCCTCGCGCTCGTCTATTTGCTGCCCGCCAACCACCGCGTCTAATTTTCGCTCATTTTCAGACGTTACGTGCCACGTGTCACGTCTGCCTTGCAGCCTGCAACATGCCGAACACGTCTCGCAATGCGGATAAAAGCGGCGAATCCGACCGATCGGCGTCAGTCGATTGTCAAACTCGACGATGATCGGTTCGACTCTTCTTCTGACGTTCGTCGTGAGCTTCCAGCTCATCGCCTCCTTCCCCGATGTCCGTAAGTTGCTGCTCCTTTCTTTCCGCTCCACTACTCCGTTCATTTCAGGGACGCTCCCGATGTGCGACGTGCAGATCTTCCGCGACTCGGTGATCGTCGTGTTGTCCAAGTACGGCGTCCAGTGGGAAGATGGAAATCAGTCGTCGATTGATGAGCTCAACCGCAAATTTGACGACGATTCGGAACTGCAGAGTACGTTTAAGGAGGAGCGGGAAAGCTTTGTGAAGGATTTCAATTTGGATTTCGATTATTCACTGGAGTTCGATGGAGCGAAGCTGTTCTACCTGAAGGACTTCCAACATGTGATGATATGGGGAATGACGCCACCACAACCGGATCTTGGGGAAGACTACCACACTTTTCGAGCATTTGAAGTCATTCACTCGAAACTATTAGCTGATAAAAGGTAAGCTTGACGTTCATTCATTGCGGTGTATTAATTGCTTTTAGTGGATACCAAGATAACCATGTTCTTGGTGGCTCTTTCCCCTTTGCTAGAAAATTGATCAAAGAAATTGGATCCGGTTCGCTTGACCCCAGCAGTTCGGGTTTCCCTGTATGTCAAGAGAGAACCGTTTACTTTGTCCCGGGCGAATCGAAGTTGATCTTCGATGACGAGGAGTTGAAATTTAGCTATGACAAAGAGTTTGTTTCTGACCCCAACAAACCGCTAACGATCGGATGCCCTAAGGTATTTAGGTGTGGAGGGGTGGTCGGTTTGTGCAATTTCTTTGCTTTCAGCCGAAACATGGTCCATTCGAGAAAGTGGCAGACTTTAACAACCGATTGGCGGGAAAGTACAGTCAAGGTCTCTACTTCGAAGAGGATCGACTGAAGGACGAGCAGGAGGACAAGTTCTTTTTGAATCAACTGGAAAGCGGCAACTTTAAGCTTCATGCGGAAGTGGCGAATGAGTACGCGCTTTGGTAATGCTTGTTCTTTAATTTCCCGTCATTTCAGTGGAACTGGCGACTTTTACTACCATGTTTTGACTCTGCTCGATTCGGTGGACTTTCTGAAAGAAGTCGAGGGCGGAAAGTGCGTCATCCGGAAGTATAAGAAGGTTGACAAGAAAGATGCTGTTGAATACCCGCGAATGCTCATTATTCCGAAATATGGTTGGATTGGAGTGTTGGTCATTAGTTTATGTTTTTAACTGAAATTCTCGTCTTTAGGCAATTTTTTACTACCACCACCACAAGTACAACCACTACGACTACCACGACAACCACCACAACAACGACTACCACGACTACAACGACCACCACTACGTCTACCACGACAACCACCACAACCACGACAACAACGACTACGCCTACCACCACCACTACTACAACGTCGACGACTGCAGCGCCTTCCACCACCGAAACGTTCACTCATTCTTCTACAACCCAAGAAGCTTCACCTGCAGATGGAACGCGCGCTACCGAGGAGACGACTGTGGATGCCACCATTGAACCGAAGCGGGCGAAAGAAAGCGACGATTCTACGGAAAGTACGAAAATGACGTCGGAACGAGCAAGTAAGTTTTCCATTCTTCTAACGATGCGAACTGAAATGTTGCAGACAAAAGCTTCTTCCTGATCGCCGGGTGCCTCGATCTTCTCAGTCTTTGGAGAAGCCTTTCTGGTGTTGTGCTGCCCTCACACAACGCATCATTCTCATCAGTGGCAACAAGAAGTAGACGAAGGCTGGAATGGACGAGAAGACCACCGATTCATTCACGGGTTGATGTCTATCTGGTTTCGTTATAAATGTTCTTTCTTTCTTTGCTGTATTGAAGCTCGCATCGATTTGTCTTTTTTTTACCTTTTTTTGCTATCGACCAGCATCAGACCGAAAACTTTTTTCACATTTTTGCAAAATTCACCTGTATGTACAAATCGTTGTGCAATGTCGTTGGCTGGCGCTCAACTCGCGTTCGGCCCTAAAAAGACATCACAAACGTGTCAACGGCAATCTCTAATCTCGTTCCTTGACCTCACGCGCGCATATTTGCCTAGCGATATTCGCCCGCGATCAACTGTTCTCTCGCCGCTACGTAGCCGCCGCGCCTTGTTTACCTTCTCGTGTTCCCGCCGGGCGATAAGCGCGAAACATTCTCTGGCCATGAGACTGTCGTGTCTGCTTTTCTGTCTGTTTGTGGCGCGCATCTACGCTTCCTGTGTGCGCGACAAGCGTCAGAGTCACACGTTGGTGTGGAACATTGACGGCGAATATGTGGATTCAGGTCAGTTTCCGGTTTTTAGCCTCTAATCTACCGTAGTTTTCAGCGCCCTACCGTAACATCAAGTCTGCCATGCGAATATGGCAAGATTCAACCTGTTTGACCATTTCAACGAATCAGTTTTCTGCGAACAACTCGATCGACGCGAGAATTTGGTTTTACAAGAAGCACGGGTAAGCGCATATGTCATTACATATTAACAGCTGTGCGAATGGCGCAGTGGATATGCTCCCTGTCTGGCACCCCAGTTGATCATTTCCCGTCTGTCAATCTCCATTTCTTTATTTCCACTTTCAGATGTGAAAAAGTCATTTTACAACGCGATTCCTTCGGTCTCAAAGCGATCGTCGACGTCTCATGCATCGCCTCCAACGCAGACGCCATGAATTACGTATTCACTGCTCTGAAACTCATCCACGAGGCGAAGGATTGCGCTAATCACAAAAATCTCAACCTGAACCTCCGAAAATTCCCCGAAGAAGGCGCACGCTCGTTTGCGGAGCTCAAACAGATCAACGAGGCATACTGTAGCGGTGAGTTGTTGGCTAGACTGATCAGTTGAATCGCCTGCTGCAGACGTGTGTCCCAAGAAGAAGAACTGCAACAGCGGCTTCCAAGCGCCGCGATTCTGCGGTCAATGCATCTGCCCTGAAGGTCGCGAGGGCGAATCTTGTCAAATCAAGTCGAAAAGCGTCGTGTGTGGTCATCATTTGAATCTGAACGCGACGACCAGCTGGTCGGCTATGCTGAATTATGGAAAAGGCGCGTGCGCCAATATGATCCAGGTAAACTCTGCTGCAATTTGCCGTTTTCACCCATTTTAGGCCCCGCCAGGCCACTATCTCTACGGTAAGATCAGGCTACAGCACTTCAACGGCCCTGAATGCCACGGCGACATCTGCCACTGCACCCCGAGCACAGGAGTCGTAAGGATTTTGTTCTTCGACCGCGCTGGCACATACAGGGGCGACCAGAAGTGAGTTCCGCGCTCTTAAACTACAGTAATCCACCGTCTCAGATATTGCCAACACGACGCCCGCGTGCATTTGCTGAGCGAGCAGGAAGGATTCGATCAGTACCCCACATGGCAGATCGACTTCGTAGCGCCGACAAGTGCAATGAATCTCCGCCTCGAGTTCAAAGCGGTCAGAGAGCCGATCAGGCTGAAAATCTCGTTTGCCGGCGATCACGCGCCCCTCTCCGACGGTTCCGTTCTTGGATTGTTCCCAGCTGACGCATAATCACCCTATACACTCAATTATTAGCATTATATACAGAGATCAAAGTGACAAAATGGAAAATATTAGTAAATATTCAAATTAGAATCCTCGGAAATACCGTAATCCTTCTTGTGCTCATCGAAGAGAGATTTCAGCTCCTCGCAGTAACGCTCATGGAGGTCATCGATCTGCTCCGGCGTTGGGTCGCCTTGTGCCTGCTCAACGCGGATGGGCGCGCCCACTACGGTCGTTATCGGTCTTCGTTGGGGTAGAACTCCCATTCGCCACGGGAAAAGCGAAGCACCGACGATTAGCGGAGGGCAGAAGCCGAATTTGTCTTTGATCCACACCTGAAGACTTCTTAGAGGCGAACCGCGCGAATTTTCGCTTTGAACGAAAACGTCGTTCTCGCCAAAGTGGAACATTGGCACCAGATCGGCTCTAAAATCGATAAATTCGTCTTTATTTGAGCCAGAACGAGGGGAACATACCCGTATTTGAGTGCGAAACGACAGAAGCCCTTCCTGGAAGCCAGTTTCAAGTCGAATTGACCGCTGTGAGCGTCGAGAACTTCCTCCGCGCCGCCTAGAACGATCGTCACCATTCGTCCCTTCTTCTCGGGTTACTGAGCAGATAACGAAGACTCTTCCGACTGCTTTCTACACCGCCTAAAGATAAAAAATTCACCATAAAACCAGAAATATAGATAAAGTACCCATGGACATTCCAAATTCACGCCGAAACGGGTAATAAAACTGTCCATTCAAGGTCAGCACATAGGGAGTGAGGCCAGGGAACTTCTCGCCGATTCCGGTCGCCTCCGTGCAAATATTCCCGAACACGCCGCAGCAGAACACGCCGTGTGGATGCGATCTGAACGAGCGTTGATTAGAAACATGGAATGTATAATTGAAGAACGGGTTTTGGAAGCAAAAACAGTCTTAAAACGGGTGGTTGCAATCATCTCAGAAAGCGATAATTGCCTTGCGACAGTCAAAGGCGTGCACAGGAGGAGTTTTCGGTAATTTCTAAGGTCGCGCGGCACTTAACCAAGAAACTGAGACCGAAAACAACAAGAAAAAAGTGCCTGAAAGCACAGAGGATGCTCGAAAGCAATCCTAAGCACACTTCGGAGTATCTCAACTGGTTTTTCAAGCGCTAAATGCGCCTCCGCGTCATGTAAACTCTAAAAACGATCAAGCACCAGCGCCAAAAATAGTGAAATTGAGCAAAATCAACTAAAAAAACAGTCAAAACAGTTTAGAAAATCAAAACAGCTCCGAAACAACCCAATTCCACAATTAAAAACCGCCCAAAACCACTCACCCAAGAATATAATTCCTCTGCGGGTCCAAATCCGCCGTTTTCACGAGTTTCATCGGAAAATACGCCGCATAGTACTTCCAAACGAAGAGTTTCCGCATCCATTGGCACGGCCGCGATCCTCTAGCCGGTGTGCGAAAGTCGTAGACAAACCAAGCGCCATAGGCGATGACCAGCGGCGCCAACGGAGTGAAGAGCAGGTAGAACGGCAGCCACGAGGTGATAATCGGGAGGATCAGCCACATGAAGACAAAGAAGGCGACCGCCAGCGTTTGGAGTTGTCGATCGAGGAACGACGACGACAACGACGACGGCGTCGGCGCTTCCGAAGTCATTGCGGCTTCTGAAATGACGGCAAATAAGATCAGAGAGAAACTGTGCGCGCAATCACCGAAACGAACGCGTAATGGGTCACTATGGCGCGCGCGCGCGAACAATTACAATTAGAAACTGACGCGAGCAGGCGAGCGGGCGGCAAACAACAAACAGGACTGACTGACAGGCGACAGGGTTTGAACCAAAAATGGAGGGATCGGAGCGCGAGACGGATGCGCGCGGGCGTGACTGTGGGATAGACTAGAGTGTTGTGGAGCGGCGACAGTGCACAACGCGCGAGAGGTGCTTAAGAGGCTCGAGGAGCCTTGTCTTCTTATCAATCGCAAACTGGAAGTGGTGATGATCATGACGTGAGCGCGCGACAAGCAGCTACAATACGAGAAGGAAGGAATGGTGCGATGCGTGAAATCAATGGCGGTTTTCGCGACCAGAAAAGCGGTGAGGAGGCGCTCGTGTCCGATTCGTTGGAGCAAGCCAAGGGAAGTGGACATAAATCACAATAGTCAGGCTTCAATTTCGTACACAGTACATATCTCCCCTGATGCAGTACACAAATGAATACAGAGCAAATTATTACACGCAATTATTCTTCTCTCGCGCTCATTACAATACAAAATAGCAACAAAATCAAAAAGTAAAATTTCATTCTTCGGATTCAACAGTGACGTTCGTGAGCTTCTTGAACGACGTGGCTCGGGAACGTGGCTCACAAGGGTGTAGAACTGCTTGCCAGTGTCGTCCATCTTCATCTGTCTCTCCTTCTTCTTCCTCTGCCTGTACTCGTAGCTCTTCTGGTTTCTGCTCTTCGTGATGCTTATAATAATAAGCCAGTTGGCTTGCGCAATGTTTCTTGCGGCGTTCCTCCTTCTTCTCCTCTTCGGTTAGTTCAGTTTCTTTCGCTTTCTTGCGCGATTTGGGTTTCCATCCCAGACCCACGCTTTTCAACTTAAGTCTTGATTTCCTTTTGTTCGCGTTCATGCGTTCGCGCAGCTCTGGCACCATGCGCCGCGCGCGAGATTCTTCACGCTTCCTCGTCCTAAGCTGCGCCAATTGTTCAGGAGTCATATTGCGACGGCGCAGGCGTTGCGCTACGCGCCTCTTCAAGGTCTTGTTATCGCCAACAAGAGGTTGGCTAGTGACGGCGAGCCACGGCTGCCAGCTGCGCTTCACCGCTCCTGCTTCTTCTGACATTGTACCTGCAACGAGAGCGAATTGTTAGCTGAAGCTGAAGCAATGGGAAATTGATATGTCGTAGAAACACGGACACCACCGTCATCGAGGAAATAGAATCAAATAGACAAAACACTTATAAAACTCAAACGAAATTATTC
>MQUG01004150.1:0-15644 GCA_007213375.1 Steinernema feltiae | reverse complement strand
CACCTTGAATGCTTTCTGAAAATCCAAAGCATTACCATATCTGATACAGTTACTGTAGCAGTAGTTATAGACAATGTCCACTATCTGCTTCTTTGTTTCAGTTGGATTGAGAATCACGTTTTTGCATGAAAACGACGATTGCAGTGGTTGAATGAACCCCTCATAAGAATCATCGCAGACAGACAGTAGTGTGGCGCAGCCAACTGGTAGTTTCATATTGCTGCTCTTCCATACGGCATCAGACCGTCATCAACGTAATTTGGCTCTTCGCATCCTTGCTTCTTCTTCACAAAGTTGATCAGCGCTGTCGAGAGCGAAATTTCTGGATTGTTTCTGACATATGCGGCGGTGTAGTTGAGAATCCGTGTGCATTTGCCGAAATCGGGGTTTTCCTCCTCCCCACAACTGTTAACGATCACTCGCAGGAGAGTTTCGTCAAAGAGCGATTTGCGCTTCAGCAAGCCGTGTTCATCCAGGATTTTGGGTAACAGCAGCATCCGCATCGTTTCAATCGTGTACAATTTCTTGCCTTTTTCAGGGCATGCGCACTCCTCCACGAAGAGAACGCGCGACAAGTCGAACGGCACTCCGATGGAACGATCCACGAATGAACAACGGAGTACTCCGCTGTGGTTGCCGAGTTGTCGGATGAGCTTTGCGATCTTGTGGTCGGTTACCGATTCCATGTTTCTCAGAACAATAACAGGATTGCAGCATTTTGCTCGTTGAACGGCCGCCATAACGCTTCCAGTGCGCCCGGCTTCGCCCATAACGTCGGCGAGCGTGGTTTCTGCAGAGAATCGGATTATCTCCACCGGTCTTCCTAACAATTTGTTCGTCATTTCGTGCAGCTGCTTGTCGAGGAAATCTTCAGTGCACCCGAGCCGCACCTTGTTAAACCTTATTTGCGGATTTTTCGCTTGAATTACGGCGTACTCGGCAATCAATTTCATGTATGTGGCGATGCAACTACCGCATTCGCTCAAAATCCACCTGAAAAGAGGGCTCATTTACAGAAATTTCACACTCTCTTACTTGGCCTCGTTCACATTCGCCTGCAGAGGGGAGAAAACTCCCCAAGGGAGTGCGGAGATTCTGGTGAACTGGTCGCTTCCGCCCAACTTTGTCTGTTCTTTCGATACGGCAAAGAGGTCATCCTGTTGAGCGTCGCTGCTTGCAAGATCGCTGCTCTCCATTAGTGCTTTACGTTCGCCGATATCGTCAGTAATTTAACAACGTAAATCGGCTTAAATGGTAGAAAAGCTACGCGAGAAGGAAGCGACGCGTGAATGCAGGAAGGAGCAGAGCAAGGAGCGGAGGCGCAGGCATAGAAAAGTCATAGGAAACATCAAACACAGCGTGGAAACCACAATTAAGCCAAAAGCGAAGGAAGGCGACGCTTCTACAGAAAGTCCGAAAGTGATGCCAGAACAAACAAGTACGTTTTCTATTCAATTTTCTAACAATGTGAACTGAAATGTTTCAGACAAGAGCTTCTTCCTGTTCACCGGATGCCTGATTTTCTCCATCTTCGGCGCTGCTTTCTCTGCTCTTATGCTTTTCCTCACCCATCGCAAGGTTCTCTTCAGCGACAAGAAGAAGAAGACGAAAACAGGAAAGGCCAAGAAAGCCCAAGAGGATTCCTCCATGGGTTGAAATTTGTGTTTCAGTTATAAAAATTCGTTTCGCTTCCTTCGTTTTGTCGCTTCCTCAATTCTCCTCACATCAGCGGCAAGAAGGAGAACGATCAAAATCAGCTTCGCGCAGATTAAGAAAAACGTTTAATTGCTCTGCTGAACGTCTTAAACTTAACGATTTCGGCCATCTGCTTTCACTCGGACAGCCAGCCAACAGGTCAGCGCAGAGTTGTCCCGCGGCGTCCTCCTTTTTTACTCCCAACCACCGCCGCCTCCACATGAATCGTCTTTGAGTCACTCGCTCGCCGCGCAACAATCGATTGGCGTCGTCATCGTCGTCGCAGACACACACGTCGTTGTGCGCGTATTTTAGGCCAAAGTAATGCGCCTCGAGGAGAGAGGGTGGCGGCGGCGGAATCCGTCGCTTCCTTTACTGACGACCTGATGGACGCCGCCGATCAATTCGCGTTTACGTTGCGACGACCTTGCGGCTATTGATTCGATTTGCGCTCGTGCACGCGGCTCTGCGCAACGTTTCACATCGTCATGTTTTCTAAGTGCTCCGACCACTTTTTCGCCTGTTTGAATAGGATATGCCGCGCGCGGCCTATTTGCCTACTTGAAGCTTGTGAAACGAGCTTATTTCATTTTAAGCCGCCATCGATCTGTTGTCGCGCGTCTCGCGTGGTAATTCATCTCTCGAGGGGCTATTTGGCTTCAGGTCTGTTTTTGTGGACGATTTTTAGACGAATGGCAGGCTTAATAGGAGTTGAAATCGCTGGAATTCTGCTGTTTTAGGAAGTATTTAATGATATTCTGGCTGTAGTGGCGCTTGAAGACTGATTAGAGTGACTTTTCGGACCCATTTTTGTGAGATTGGAAGCTTTACTATGTCCTTTCGCTTTCCTTCGTTTTGTCTGAAAATTCCTCTTTTTGTCTGGAAATCCCTCGTTTTTGTCTCAAAATCCTTTGTTTCTGTCTGAAATGCGTCATAGTGGTTTTGTTTGAAAACACCAATGATTTTTACGCGCTTTTTGTCGCTTTTCAACGTGAAATACCGTAGCATTCAGCCAGACAAATAGCTCCGTTAACGCCCTATACTACATGCCCAATTCTGTGGCCGTTTGTGCCATATCCAGCTTCATTATTCCCGCTCGCTCGCCCTCTTTGTTCGCTTCAAATCGCTCTCCCCGCAGCCGTTTCGTCTGTTTTTGCCGCCGCTACTGGAATAATCTCTGCTGTCCCAAACAGCATCGCGATCCAATTACCTCAAGCGGCGCCACCCATGTAAGCGAATACCCGAATGCAGCAGCGCCGCAATCTTATAGGATTGCACGTTCAATTCCGCGACACTTTAGGTCCTCCTCTCCACTCCCTCGGGACCATCGTAATTCTATGAGCGGCGGGGACACAATTCCAGCTTTGCATTCAGCACATTGATTGATATGTGTTGTTTCCAGGCGCTTCCGGTCGCTGCGTACAGAAAAATGCTTTGGGCATGCACGCACGCAATTGTCTATTAACGATCCGATAAACAAGCGTCTATTGGCGCCCGCTCTGAGCTTCTGTCATGACTACGCGATGGCGGAAGCCTTTTGTTATTAATGAGCGCGAATTTGATGTCTGGAAATGTCATTTTTGGTTCTCGCAGCGACATTTGACGTTTTTTACTCCAAATTTGTGTTGTCTTTTAATAACCCGGTAAACAAGCGTCAATTGGCACCCGCTTTGAGCTTCTGTCATGACTACGCTATGGCGGGAAGCCTGCAAGCGAGTGGCTTTGTTATTAATGAGCGCGAATTTATGTCTGGTCTGAAAATGTCGCAGTCTGGAAACGTCACTGTCTGGAAATGTCATATTCGAGTCTCGCAGCAAAATGTGACGTTTTTTTACCCCAATTTCGTGTTTCCACCCTGCCAACGCTTGTCAACGTCACTCTGACCCTCCCGCTTCCGTCCATTCCCCCGTTTTCGGTCGCTTAATCGATTTTGACTTTGTTTTTCGCGTTTCTCGTGTGCAGTGCCGTTGCATCCCCTAAAAAATTTGCATTTTCCAGCTGGCGAATGTGAGAGACGGTGGTGCTGCCGGATGCGAGATGCACTTCGACTTTTGTCTCTCTGTCGCAATTGACCACCGTCGACAGCTTCTCGAATAGTTAGAAAAAGAAGAAGAATAGAAACTTTCTCTCAACATGTCAACTCTCTTCCCGGTGCCGTCGCCCAGCTCGCTGGTCCCGGCGTTGTTCTTCGAGGCGCGAATGCTACAGGAGCACAGTTGCGATGCGTTGGTGGCGCAGTTGGGAGTTTCGATGAGTGCGGAGCAGTGCAACGTGGCCATGATGAGTGAGTTGATTTTTTGAGTTGCACTCCGAACTTGATAAAATTAGTTTATAATCAATTGAAGCAATCTGTGCTGAATTGTGTTGGATTTTGCAATTTCTTGAATTTACTTCTTTCTTTATGCAAAAATTGCTTCGAGTTTCCTATAAATTTTTGGGCACCTCATTTTACTGCGATTTTCATTAATCTTTCATTTTATATTTTAAAAAAGCTGGGGCGTGCGCGATCGTGCGAAATATGAATATAATATAACATTTTTGTAACAAATTTCGATTAAATTTTATAAAACATAATGCAGCATGCAGCATAAAACATAATATAAATAGAGTATTAAATTGTGTAAACTTAAAAAAGTTTAAAAAATTAAAGTGCAGATTTTTTTTGTTAAATGTTTGAGCAATAAGCGCGCAATACTGAAAGTCAACTTGAAGCCGAATTTTTGCTAAAAGTCAGAACTTCATTTTAAAATTATAAATTTAACAAAAGCTCGGACCAGAGTTCATTTCAAATTTCAAACAATTCTAAACAGGTTCAATGTTGGAATGCACTTACTCAACTTGATAAAATGACTTTTTAAAGATATTAAATGAGATATAAGATAAATAAAAGCTGGAAATATAATCCGTAGAAATATGAATAAATCTATGAATAAATTGAAAAAATCATACATTTTAGTAATTTATAATTTTAAGAACTATTTTTATTTGTAGTATTTTTTTGTGTTTCATTTGAACATTTGTTTTAAAATTCCGAAAATTATTTTATATGTATAATTATTTCTTGTAAATTAGAAGATTTTTTTTGTATTAAATCTGTGAACACGCACAGTCCATTTGAAGCTGAATTTTTCTGCTCGAGAATTTTGAAACATTGGGTTAATTGGTTAGATCATTATTTTTTAAAATTATTGCAGAATAAAATTCAACATAAATCTGTTGGTTTACCTTGGCTATACTACGCGGATTGCACGCACACCAGCGCGTATGTTCATTTTAGAGCTAAACGATGCAAAACGGTCTAAATTGCGATAGCTGAAAATCCATTAGTTCAAAAGTGCAACGCAATCAATGAAAATTCCTGAGAATGTCTGCGATGTTCCATTGTTATGGGAGTTAGTTGCCGACCAAAACAACCAAAATAAGAAGCGCGCGGAGGGTTTGGCGGCGGCTGAAAGCGACGCTCAAAATTGCGCGCCAGAATAATGGGCAAAATCGATATCTGCGTTTTTGGAGCTTAAGCGCTTTTCATTCAACGGTGGTCTTTTGTGGTATAACTAACTCTCCACATTATTTTAATTAATCATTTATTTTTTTCAAGAAAAACTCTTTTATTTTTTTATTTTGATACTTGTTCCTTTACACGCCTTTAAAACTTTTTACATTGTTTTAATTTTCAGCTTTCTTTTGTTTTGTATAGTGGAGCGCCTAACGCCAAACAACATTTAAATATTACTTTAAATTACAATCTTTTACAAATTTACAAATTACAAATAAAATTACAAGCTTTACGATTTCTTGGAACTTGAGTATTATATTGTTGGGATAAACACAAGGATAAATATGTTATTGTCGTTCCCATCTTTAGCCTTTATACTACAAGTTATAAAAATGTTTTTATTTACATTTCCAACGTTTCAATTTTCAATTTTTCAACGTTTCAACAGCAATTTCATTTTTAAATTTATTTCAATTTGGTGATTGGTTGGGTTGACAACTTCTTGCAAGTCTACAACTTGCAATTTGCAAAAAAAGTAGTTAAAAAATTTTATTTTCAATTTAACAGTTTAACCGATAGGCCGAGTTCAATTTCAATTTTTATTTTATTTTTGAAGAAACTTTTTGAATTTGAATTTTGCTTTTTGGAAAAACTTAAAAGAAAAAATTTTACTGCAAAAAGTATTTTTGGGAGGTCTGCGCAGTGCACATGCGACAACGCTGTAGTTAAAAGAAATCAATTTTTTATTTATTTATTTTGAAAACTTTAAATCAAGTTGAAATTTATTTTTAATTTCAATTCAACCTCTAACGACATCTTATAAGCTCATTAAATGAAGTAGAATTCCAATCATTTGTAATTGTAATTGTATTTCAAAACTTTTATAAATGAAAATTGAACTTTTAAATGGCAGTAAAGTAAACTGTTTTTTGAATATTTTCTTTGAAACTTTCTAGCCTCAAATTCTAATTTATTTTAATCATTTTTTTTGGTTGTCAACCCCCTCTCAAATTCAAATTGAACCTCTAATGTCATCTTAATGGCTATCTTATTAAAATGAATTAAATTTCCGTACAATTCCATCCATTCATTTCTTTCAAAACTTTTAAATTATAGCATTTTGGGGTCTCTACATAATCTCTAAATAATGACAAATGATTTGCTTTGAATTTGCTTTGAAGTTGAATTTGCTTCAAATTCCATTTCAACCTCCAACGCCATCTAAAAAGCTTTCCATCTCATTAACATGCGCATAATCCG
The DNA here is from genome assembly GCA_007213375.1 of Steinernema feltiae. Lineage (NCBI taxonomy): Eukaryota > Metazoa > Nematoda > Chromadorea > Rhabditida > Steinernematidae > Steinernema > Steinernema feltiae. The sequence goes on along the minus strand of MQUG01004150.1, from coordinate 9,193 downwards.
TACAATTCCTTCCATTTGCGCCCGGCGTACAGATGGTCAAATACATCTGCTGCTTTGCTCACAGCGATGCGCTGCCGTCAGCGGTTGTCAGCAATCGCTCATCGCCTGACCCGCCTGTGCTGGCTGCATATTGTATGGTCATCATCGCTCGCTTGTTGTTCACCACCACAAATCGTTTTTATTGCTCTCCCGTTCATCCCGCCGCTGCCATTCTGTCTTCCTGCAAGACCGGTCGTCGCCGGCAAGAGTAGGGCGGAGGACAATTAGCGTTCGCGCGCGCGCCGATAGGTCATCGCCACCACCTCTTAATACACCGTCCCGTCACCGCTGTCACGGCGTGCATTAATTTGTAACCGGATCACCCGCGGCGCCGGATGCTAATCTCTGAAATCTAATCTCCTCAAACTTTGCTGCGTTGCAACGCCGCCGCTGCCGGTGAATTTGACAGTTTGGCGCTGATTCGCACGTCGAGCTGACGTCTTCGCAAGCGATAAAACCGCACGTTTTGTTCATAAAGTGATTGTGGCGCGGCAAAGATGATAAGCGGAAAGAGGAGCTGTTATGATGTTGCGTTGTTCTTTTTTTCGTTAATTTCTGTTGCACTCTGATAATTGATCTGCACTCTGAGGAGCGAGATGTCAGATGATTGATAGGTGTGGCTGGGAGAGGAGACGACCCGGAGTCAGTTATGATCTGTAAACAGAAGCAATTGTTCTAGTTTTTAAATTATTCGTGTTTTGTTTTTTTTTGAAATTGATTTGTACTCATTTACAATTACGATATTTAAGTTGATTTAATAGAGATTTTAAACAATAGATTGTTTTACTCGCTATTGCCATGGAAAACAATTTTAAAACTCACAATTTTTGCTGCTTGAATTTGGGAACATATTTATTTAGAAACTGAAAATCACTTTGAATCAGTTAAATCAGTTTGATTTGAATTAAATCAGTAAAAATAAGTTAAGTTGCAGAATACTTTTTAAATTATATTTACTTATTTTTGCTTCGTCAGGTGCTTCGACTTTATGAAAGAAAACGTACAGATTTTATATTTTACCAATTTGGTTGGTCACAATCATTTGAACATAAACTTGAATTTTTTTTAACAATTTTAACATTGACAAATTTTTGTTGTTGAAAAATTTGCTCTGCTTTCTGTAATTTTTGTTAATTTTGCTCTGCTTCTTGTTGTCTTGTGCTGTTTTGACATCTTGACAAAATAACTTTATGAGAAATATTTTTTTAGGGAAAACGGAGTTTGTTTATATCGTTACAATGTTACGAAACTAGAGTTTTGAAAACTGAAAAAATGGAATATATTCAATGTAGATTTTTCATTTTTGAGGGTAACGTGATCGTTATTTCCGATGGTGATGAGAACCTATGTGCACTGTGACGGTAACGGTGGCTATGACCGTTAATGTTGAGGAAAAATTGAAACATTTGACTTCATTTCGTAGAATTTTAATAAATCCATATTTGATTTTCAACCAATTACTCTATTTTTTTTTGTAAATCTGTTCCGCTTCCGCGCTCCATTTTTGATGCGACAAGTTCTATTTACTCAGCAACGTCCCTCTCCCTCTCTACACTGTAAGCTCTCAGTTTACTTCTTCCCTCTGTTTGCCCTTCGCTCTTCTCCGCTCCTCTGTGCACCGCCGCGCCCGCAGTGCTGCAAAGCGACCCTTCAACGACGACCCTGAGGACCCCCTCTTTCCACCTCAAAAGACACCCTTTGTGTCCTCTCTGTTTGTCGTCTCATCTTCAGCGCTGTTTTTTCGACTCTTTGCTGGAGATCCAGTTATCGTGGCGGCCAATTTTTCGGTCTGGCCTTTCCGGACGACCAACAACAGTTGTTGTGTGGGCTGTTTTTGAGCGGTTTTGAAGTCTTGTCGACGTGCCAAAGCGTTGTCTAGTTGGGCGAAATGTTGAAAAAATCGGAAATTAAATTTTGCTCAATTTCTTGAGCGGCTTTTACACAAATCTATTTTTGTTATTTAGGTGGAACTGCTAGCTAGTGGCTAGCTAGAATTCTTTTATTACTTAATCGGTTTTTTTGCGATAAAGTCTTCTTGAATTCTGATTGTTTTATTTTGTATTTCATTAACAAGTTGCTCAGTTTATCAAATTTGATCTAAATCCAGATGTATCGATTGAGTTTTGAGCAATTTTTGAAGCTCACGCTCACACATCACGTTGTTCATGAATCGACTCCAAATTCGGTATGTTTTGTGTGCGGAGCAATTTCAATACATTTCAAAAATATAATAAAGATAAAATAACAATATATAATAAAAATAAAATAATTAAAACCGAATTTCTTTATTATCTTTGATTTTTTGTCGGTACAGCGCACAGTCCTCGCTTTTGTTTTTAAAACCTTAAATATATTTTTTGGACACTCAGATTTGATTTGAATTTTTGTAATTGTAAATGTAATTTGAAAAATTCTCGTTTATTTGACATATTTTTATTCGTTGATTTCCACTGTGTCGCTACTGGAAAAGCTACTAGAAAATCCTAAAACATGGATCGTGGATCGGATTTAGAAAAAAAGCATGCTTTGAAAGCATGATTGCTTTGAAATGACAGAACGGAAATTTTTGTCATTTACTTGTCGTGTCTTTTTTGGTTGACTTTAATTATCATATAAATATAATTTCTTTTTAATTATAATACAACTATAATTTCTTGGACGTTGTGATTGCCACAGAAAGTTTTTTTCAGTGAAAAGTGCTTTATGTTCAGAACGGGGCCTGTAAATCTACTTTTGCCTCCACAGGGCATGTAAATCCTTTTTTTGTCGATTTGTTGTTCACTTCTTGATTAAATTTTTCAATTTCAATTCAATTTTGAATTCAAAAATTACCTCCAATATAGGTATTTTATATTTTTGTAATTTTTTTATCTACAACCTTAACCTTCTATATAGGCATTTAGAATTTTTGGACTTTATATCTTTTGACTTTTTATTTTTGGAAAACTTGTATCCAATTCTTGAAAATTGCTCCATGCATTTGCTCCATGTTCGAATCGGAATCTATGTTTGGTTCCACATAGCCTGTAATTCCATTTTTTGTCGATTTGTTGTTTATTTCTTTATCTTATCAACCAAATGCAAATTTTTATATTTTTTGAATTACAATTTTTCCTTTTTATCTATCTAGATCATCTAAAAAAAATTCTAGGTTTACAACTTTCCAGTTTCTACAAAATTATTATTTGAATTTTTGCTTCCTCGTGGCAGTTTGCAGTTCTTCAGTTTAAAAAGAGTGTTTCAGTAGTTGAAACCCACTTTTGAAAAACATTTTATGCTAAAATCATAAGCAGATTTCTTGATTTATTAAGTTCATTTCTATTTTTTGTGGGCACATTATTGGCCATATGATTAAAAAAAGACAATTAGCAATTAGCATGGCTTCGGTTAGACCTGACTGACTTTACACAATAGATTTTTGTAATTTTCTTGTCTTCTTCCATTTCCACTGACATTTGGTTCATATTTTTGTCGCGGTTTTCCTTTTTCACACTTCCAGATCCTTCTTTTTCTTCTTCCACAGATCAACCTTAAATTCTACAATTACAACTACAATTCTACAATTAAAATTACAGTTTTCCAATTTCTCAATTTAGCAACAAAAAAAATATGAAATCTAAATTAACCTAAATGCTGCAGGTGGTTCACTAGATACAGTCCAACAAATGCGAGATACTGGGTATTGTCAATTGTTTTTTTTTTTTTGAGAAATGACGAGATTTTCAAAATTAAAAATGTTTATCTCTGTTTCTGTTTATAGTTTATAGCTCCAATAAATTTCTGAAAATTAAAATCAAACTTTCGAATTGCTTTAAATTATCAATCGCTAAATCGCAACTGTTTTATCTAAAAATTAATAATATATTTTTCATAAAATTTTCCATTTTTGTCGGCCACTTCTTCATTCCAAAATCAACCAACTTCTTGTAAATTCTTGTTTTACAATTTTTCAATTTCTAAAATTTAGCAACAATAAGAATTACATCAGAAATTTAAATTCAACTAAATGATGCTGGTCCATTATACAGTCCATCAGATACAAGATGAGGGGTAGTGTTAATCGTTTTTTTAAAAAAGGACGAGATTTTTTTTCAGCGTAAATATATTTTTTTACCTTTTTTATAATCGAATTTTTAATTCTCAATCACCAAACAGCAATCGTTTCAACTCGCATAAAATTGTTTTCAATTTTTGTTTTTTAGTTGGTTTTTCACAATTTAGCAATAAAAGCCTAAAATTTCAATTTAACTAGCTGCTGGTGCGTCACCAGATAGAGATACCAGGTATTGCCAATCGTTTTTCATTTGCGATTGTCAATTTTTGCGTTTTTTCTTTCCGCCCCACCTCTGACACATCAGCGCCGCAGGAACGTCTTAATCACCGACCAGCCAACCAAACAGAGCGCAACACTCAGGTGTTAATAGCGATTAAATCGATTCCACTCTCTCCCAAAGTCCGTTTTTCACCGGCGGCCGCGATGAAACGATAAACGCGTCGACGTTGGCGGCAAGCGGGTGGGTGGCAGACGCCGGCGACCATCTCCTCCACTCTTGCGTGCTTGTTGCTTGCTCGCAGCGCACTTCTCTCCTCTAATCGATCGATTTCGCGTCACCGGCGGCGCGACAGCGGCGAGACCGATGACGGAAATCTTCAAAAGTGCGCTCGTGGAATTTTTTGAGAACTTCACGTATGTTAAGAACTTGTCAGATATGATTTCTTTCCTGTTTGTGCGAAAGTGCAAAGAGATCATATTTTTTTTCGTGCGCGCGCGCGTGAGGTCAATTGGGTCGAGTATTTTGAAGATGAGAACCTGTTCGGCTTGTAGGTGCGATTGAGAGTGTGTGAACTGTGGATTTTGGATTTGTGAATTGCGAGTTTTAAGCTTTAAGGTTTAAGGTTTGAATTTTAAAAACTTTTTTTGAAGATGGGACAAGATTTTTTTACTGCAAACCCATGTTACAATAGGGATTTGACGATCTGAGTTGCACAAAAACACTTTCTTTTGTGAATAAAACCTTTTAATGTTTTTGTAAACAATTTTCTAAAAAATTATCCGGTTATTTGAGATTAGCAAAGCAATTACATGTGAATTGCATGTTAGGTAAAGCGATTAATGTTCGTCTGTTTGAATAATTGATTTTTGCATACTTTTTTGTTACAGCACGAGATTTGTTTTTTAGGTAATTTAAATTCATAAAATGGTGATTTATTTTGCATAAAAAACACATTTTTTAGATTGAATTTGAATTTTTGCACATTGAATACTTGAATATTTAAAAAAAATATATTTTTGCTCAGCAATAGCAAGATTTTTGCTTAGCTCAGCAAGATTTTTGCTTAGCTAATAGCTTAGTTAATTCTGGAAATCCGTATGCAGTAGTTTGCTTTTTTGCATTTTCGGTATAGTCAATTTCAATTTTTGCTGTGCATGGATACTGTGAGCGCCATTTTTGGCAATTTTTCCCTCGTTGCGCAATTGTTTGGCTCGAATTGATGCATTCTTGGATGTGTAAGGGCGTAAATAAATACGTAAACGTAAATGTAAATAACATAAATAAACATGTCTCACATGAAATGAAAGTGAAATGAAAATTTTTGTAAGATTGACAGATTGACAAATTTTTAATTTTCAATTTTTCAATTTAATTTTTTGTTGCAAATTTGTAATTAGTTTGTCGTGGTGGGAGTCAAAGTGACAATTTGCTTTTTGGGGCTGTGATTCACGTAAAAGTATACCTTGTGTCCTCGTAAAATGTTTCAATTTATTTTATTCCTTAATTACTTGATTTTGAATCTATTTGCGTTTAATCGGGTGAAATTTGTTTTCGCTGCACAATCGATGAATTTTCATGTTAAATTCCCCAGAAAACCAGTTTGTTGCAATCCACTTTCACACCACCATCCAAGCCGCTCTCTCCGCCACCTGTCGCGGTCCTTTTTTATGACCACTCGCTTCCGCCATTCGCTTTTCGCCGCGATCTGAGATTCGTGTCTTTCCGGACTGTGAACAACATCCGTGCCTGTTACAGATACTCGCCCATACCACACACACACGTGGTTCATTTAATCTATTATGTCATGAGCTTAAATCTGTGCGTTCATCCGGGATTCTCTGCAAATGTCGGCTTCGACCAAAACGAGCTCATTTTGTCGTTTGAGGCGCTCAGGGGATGCACACTGATCGGTAAGCCTGTGGGCCATCTGCTGGTCATCGTGAGTCATCGTTAAATTTATGGAATTGGCTTGTTTTTGCTAGCCGAAGCTTGGTTACAACGTGCAAATTGCGTGAAAGAGAGACGATTGAGTGACGAACGAGTATATCGAGGTGTAAACAAGATTTGGAAGATGTGGAAGATGACATTTATTGGCATTTTATGGCCGTAATTTTGCTTTATGTACACAAATGTTTGGGTTGATTCAACGCTATTCAATTTTTTAATGGATAAAGAATGGATAATCTGTTACGCTTTTTTTTAAAGCTTAAATCTTTAAAAGCTTTTTAATTTTGCTTTACAGACAATTGAAATTTCACTTAATCATGAGTAATTTTGTCACTTGTCTTTGTCTTGCTTTTTATTACTTTTTTTTTACAAAAACCGCTGACCTCATCATCCTCCACCTCTAAATCTATGGGATAAAGAATGGGAAATCTGTTACGGTAGCGGTAAAAAATTCCAAAATTTAGCTTTACAAACAATTTACATTTTATTCAACTTAGAAACAATTTGTTTTGTGTTTTTGATATTTTTGCAAAAACTATTTCAAGGGTCACACTATTTAAGATAGAAGCAATTTTAAAGTTTTCTTCATCCTTTTCTTCATCACTAATTTTGCTTTGTGATTGTCACTATGATGTATTTGGTAGCCTAAAGCTTTTAATTTTTTTTATCAATTTTTTATCAATTTTTTTAAAGAATGAATCCAATCCGTTACGGTCAAATTCCTGAATTTTCAATTTTGATCATCATCACCATCACTGAAATCATCATTTTTTATCATTTGATTTATCTTGAACTGTTGATGATCTCTTAAAACAACGAAAAGAATTTTTTAATTTATCGTTATTTTGATTTTAAATTTTTGGGTTTACGCATAATAACATTAAATAACATTAAAATAAAAATTTTATGTTGTTATGATAATTTTGCTAAAAGTATAAATTTAGATTTTGTGAATTTGAATCAATAATTATAGGCACTACTAACAAATCAATAGATCACTGGAAATCAAGCAAACATTTAATCAAGTTTATAGTTTTTAAATAATCGATTTCGATAAAAAAAACATTTTTTATTATTTTGCTTTTGAATTTTTGTATATCGAACTTCATGGAACCAAAGCAAAATTCAATTTCCAACAGTATAACTTACATTTCCAATCATTTCATTATAAATTTTTGATCATTTTGCGATAATTATAATGCGATAATCAAACATCAAACGATCAAACGTTTATTCAGTTGTTGAAACTCGATAGATTCGTACGCAGAGATGTCAGGTTCAGGTCAGGTACCCGACAAATCGATTTGATTTTTTGTTCTTCACATTTCCATTGAAGCTGTTGGTTTGATGTTCCAGTTTTTCTGGTCGGGTTGGCATTTCGGAACTTTTTTTCCGGGTTTTATCATTTTGATTTCAATTTTGAATTTTTATTAAATTTTTGAATTAATCCATTTGAATTAATAAAAGCAAACTTGGTCCTCTCATTACTTTGTTACTACACAAAAACCAGCGAACTCATAATCCTCCACCTCTAAATCTCCTCTCATTTCAGCGCGAACCTCCGGCACACTCCTCGTGTTCGGCGTCGGCGGCTACTGCGTCTACCGTATGTGGGTGCGCCTCTTCGGCGACAACTTTGTCTGCACACTACTCGACTCCGCTCATCTCGGACGCATTCCACGCGCCGACATTCGCATGTTCGCCTCGCGGGGCTCCTCGCCCGTCCACATCATCTCGCGCGAGCTCGGCGCTCATCTACAGCGCGAAGCTCGTCAGGGATTCGCCTCGCTACCGCTCTGCACGTCGACTCCGCGACGGCGAAGGCCCAGGAACGATGATTCAATGAGCGTTCGTAGCGATCTGACCTCTGTTAGTCGCCAGAGGCCGAACCGACGAACTTTACGACAACTCTCCTGTTGCTCACGCGCTTCCGGAAGTCAAAGCGTCGCAGCGAGCGAGTGTTCCACGTCGTTGAGGCTCATGTGGGACGGCGATCAAATGTGGGACGACGAGTTTGCGCAAGGTGTGCTAGCCGTAACCTCTACCGGGTTACTGTATCTTCGCTTTAGGACTCAACGAGCGTATTGGGAGTCCAATTCCATCGGAAATCTCCGAAATGTCGGCCGCAATCAAGCTCCGCAGTATGTTCGACAACATGGACATTGAAGACGACCCACCGGTAGCAGCCAAAGGCCGCCTACAGTACCCCTATACCGTAGCTCTTTCAGGCACCACCCACCTTCGATCCAGAAGGTTCACTTAACGAGGATTTCGCCGATCTAATCCAATCAAAATGTCTAAACAACTCGCAATACATGTATCAGTCTGTTATGGTGCCCAGGTACCGTATCCTCCCGGCAGACTACGGTAGTTTGAACCCATTTTCAGAAGTGAAATAGCTGCCTCCGAAGTAATGTCAACCTGTAGTGACAGATCGAATCTGAATGCTCTCAAGGAACGCGCCAAACGCTCTCAGGGGTACGGTAGCTTCACACCTAGGGCTCTATAGGCTAATACGGTACTTTTTTTGCAGATTATGGGAATTGACCTCAACAGACGCAACACCCTCAACCTCCTTCCTCCAAGTCACTGCCGACTCCGACTCTCCAATGACCGATTCGTGCTTCAGTCGATCGACCATGTCCATCCGCAGGTAACGCGCTCCTACAGTACACGCTTTGCCCGGCTACAGTACTTGTGTTTTTGTAGCATGGCGCCTCCGGCAACAGCTAACAGCCAGCTAATGTTCGATTCGGCGATCGCGATGACCGATTTTGTCTCCAGCGAAGATGAACGCTCGTCGGTTCGATCGTCGCTGCTCGGGCGGAGTACGGTAGCGAGCGCGGATAGGAGTGGAGGGAATTTGAACGCAGGGAAATATCAACCATCGGCGATTCTAAGGTGCGTTCAATAGGAGACTCTCAACCCCTGAC
>MQUG01004148.1:0-15281 GCA_007213375.1 Steinernema feltiae | reverse complement strand
TACTTGAAACACACATTTCAACCCATCAACGACGACACCTCCTTGGTCTTCTCTGCATCAATTTGAGACTTTATCTTCATCTTCTTCTTTCCACGAAAGAGCACCCCGTTGTAGGTGAGGAAGAGCATAAGAGCAGAGAGGCAGCGCCGACGATGGAGAAGGACAGGCATCCGATGATCCAAGAAGAAGCTCTTGTCTGCAAGCATTCCAGTAAACGTCAGAATCACCAAAAAGAAAACTTACTTTCTCGTTGCGAGGTCGGCGGCGTGCACTCGTGGCCTTCTGTTGGTCGATTCGGATAACTGGTGTTCTCGTCCGTTCCATTTGTGTGCGAAGTATTCCTTTCTAACACTCCGTGCTCGAGGATTAATTCCACAGGATCGATTGTCGTCGGCTCTGCAGTTGTGGTTAGAAGTTTCCTACAAACGAGAATTCAGTTGAAACGACAAACTGGTGACTAACACGTTCGAAACCAGTAGTCTTCGGAATAATGAGCATCCGCGGGAATTCAACAGCATCTTTCTTGGCAACCTTCTTGAACTTGCGAATGACGCACTTTCCGCCATCGATTTCTCTCAGCCTGTAGATGCCACCGAATTGAGTAGAGTCAGAACATGATAGTAAAAGTCGCCAGTTCCGCTGAAATGACGGAAATTAAAGAACAATCAATGCCAAAGAACATACTCATTCGCCACTTCCACATGAAGCTTAAAGTTGCCGCTTTCCAGTTGATTCAAAAAGAAATTGCCCTCCTGTTCGTCCTTCAGCCGATTCCTCTTCAAAGTAGAGGAGTTGAAAATCCGGCAATCGATTGTTAAATCTGGCACCTTCTCTACCGGACCAGGGTCCGGCTAAAAAAACAACAAAGCAATTGCACGATCCTGGGTCGGACACTTACATCGGGACATTTCGATTGAAACGGAAGCGTCTTAGCTGTGGTAATTAGCCGCTGCTTCAAGTCAAAATTCATCTCCGCGTTGTCGACAATCAATTTCATTTCGCTCGTAATAAACTGAACGCTTCTCTCGTCGCAAAAGGGTAATCCATATCCAAGCTTTTCCTCCTCACCAACGTTTGATACTCTGGCTTTGTCTGATGTTCGTTACCAAAAGTAACTCACATTAAAGAATACTCTTAGATGCCTAGTGGTTCTAACGTGTCCGCTAAATGCAAATATGACGCCACAATGAGTACAAAATTCAACTTACTTCGGTTTCCAAATTGATTCACTATATAACGGATATTTTGGATTAGTGAATTTCGAAGATGTACGATTATAATCAATCAGCATCATTTGTAAACTGCTAACCGAGGTACAAAGCCCCAAGAAGCACTTGCCAGTAGCCGGTCGTGTAGAAGATCTTCGCGCCATCAAATATAAACTCATATTTATCTTTATTTTCCAGATACGCAAGCGATTCCGGCCTTTCAAATTTGCGGTTGAGCTCCTCAATCGACGATTGATTTCCATCGGCCCACAGCATGCCGTACCGGTTCATCACGATGATTTTGGTGTCCCGGAACATTGCCACGTCGCACATCGGGAGCTTTCCTGAAAAGAATGGAGTTGTGGAGCGGAATGAGAGGAGCAACAACTTACGGACGTCAACGGCCGCGGTGGCGAAGTGGACGACGATGACGAAGATCAGAAGATATGCGGTACCAACCATCGTCGCGATGTTTGACAATCGAGTGAAGCCGATCGGTCGAATTCGCCGCTTTTATGCGCATTTCGAGACGTGTTCGGCACGTTGCAGGCTGCAAGGTAGACGTGACACGTGGCACGTAACGTCTGAAAATGAGCGAAAATCAGTGCGCGGTGGTTGGCGGACAGCAAATAGACGAGCGCGAGGACAACGAACGGCGGCTTCTGGTATTCTCGACAGCGCGCTGCGCCGCTTTCACTCGCAAACTGCACACCACGGGAATAGTTACGATTATCGCATTGCTTTTTGCCTCTTCGGAAGATGACTCAGATTTCCACCATAATATATAGCTGAGTGAAAACGCTCGTATTTCGAAAATCGAGCTCCAGCCAGTTATCAAGGAGGCCGGCTGGATTTCCGGCTCGTTTGCTTCACGGATCGAAAGTTTTTCAGACCAACTTGTGCGTATTAATATCAAAATTGAATCTGGTCCGACATGTAGTTGCAATTTCCGCTTCAAAAAGTCACATCAAAAACCCAAAAATGCGTTTTGACATGCGATGACCTTTCTGTCTAAAATCAGCATGTGGGAAATTTGAAAACAATTTTCCATTGACATGCAACGACATTGCACAACGATTTGTACATACAGGTGAATTTTGCAAAAATGTGAAAAAAGTTTCCGGTCTGATGCTGGTCGATGGCAAAAAAGGTAAAAAAAGACAAATCGATGCGAGCTTCAATACAGCAAAGAAAGAAAGAACATTTATAACGAAACCAGATAGACATCAACCCGTGAATGAATCTCGCCCATTCCAGCCTTCGTCTACTTCTTGTTGCCACTGATGAGAATGATGCGTTGTGTGAGGTGCAGCACAGCGCCAGAAAGAGCTTCTCCAAAGACTGAGAAGATCAGGCACCCGGCGATCAGGAAGAAGCTTTTGTCTGCAACATTTCAATTCGCATCGTGAGAAGAAATGGAAAACTTACTTGCTCGTTCCGACGTCATTTTCGTACTTTCAGTAGAATCGTCGCTTTCTTTCGCCCGCTTCGGTTCAATGGTGGCATCCACAGTCGTCTCCTCGGTAGCGCGCGTTCCATCTGCAGGCGAAGCTTCTTGGGTTGTATAAGGAAGAGTGGACGTTTCGGTGGTGGTAGGCGCTGCAGTCGTCGACGTTGTAGTGGTGGTAGGCGCTGCAGTCGTCAACGTTGTAGTAGTGGTGGTGGTAGGCGTAGTAGTCGTGGTAGACGTTGTTGTGGTGGTTGTCGTGGTAGACGTAGTGGTGGTCGTTGTAGTCGTGGTGGTCGTTGTTGTGGTGGTTGTCGTAGTAGTCGTCGTGGTTGTACTTGTGGTGGTTAAAAATTGCCTAAAAACGAGAATTTCAGTTAAAAACATAAACTAATGACCAACACTCCAATCCAACCATATTTCGGAATAATGAGCATTCGCGGGTATTCAACAGCATATTTCTTCCAAACCTTCTTGAACTTCCGAATGACGCACTTTCCGCCCTCGACTTCTCTCAGAAAGTCCACCGAATCGAGCAAAGTCAAAACATGGTAGTAAAAATCGCCAGTTCCGCTGAAATGACGGGAAATTAAAGAACAAGCAATAACAAAGCGCTTACTCATTCGCCACTTCCGCATGAAGCTTAAAGTTGCCGCTTTCCAGTTGATTCAAAAAGAAATTGCCCTCCTGTTCGTCCTTCAGCCGATCCTCTTCGAAGTAGAGACCTTGACTGTACTTTCCCGCCAATCGGTTGTTAAAGTCTGCCACTTTCTCGAATGGACCATGTTTCGGCTGAAAGCAAAGAAATTGCACAAACCGCCCACCCGTCCACACTTAAATACCTTAGGGCATCCGATCGTTAGCGGTTTGCCAGAAACAAAACCTTTTATTCCGTCCTCAGTGTTGCGTCCCTCGTAGTCAAAGTTCAGCTCCTCGTCATCAAAGAACAATTTCGATTCGCCCGGGTTAAAGTAAACAGTTCTCTCTTGACATACAGGGAAAGTCCAAACGCTGGCATAACGCGAATCGGATCTTTGGGTTTCTTTGATCAAATCTCTTTCAAAGGAGAACATGCTAGCATCATGGCTTGCTTGGTATCCACTAAATGCAATTAATACACCGCAATGAATGAACGTCAAGCTTACCTTTTATCAGCTAATAGTTTCGAATGAATGACTTCAAATGCTACAAAACGATGGTAGTCTTCCATAATATTCCGGCGTGGCGGCATCATTCCCCACATCATCACATGTGTGTAGTCCTTCAGGTAGAACAGCCTCGCTCCATCGAACGCCAGTGAATGATCATAGAATGCCTGCCCATGCTTAAACGAACTCTGCAGTTCCGAATCGTCCTCAAATTTGCGGTTGAGCTCATCAATCGACGACTGATTTCCATCTTCCCACTGGACGCCGTATTTGGACAACACGACGATCACCGAGTCGCGGAACATCTGCACGTCGCACATCGGGAGCGTCCCTGAAAAGAACGGAGTAGTGGAGCGGAAAGAGAGGAGCAGCAACTTACGGACATCGGGGAAGGAGGCGATGAGCTGGAAGCTCACGACGAACGTCAGAAGAAGAGTCGAACCGATCATCGTCGAGTTTGACAATCGACTGACGCCGATCGGTCGGATTCGCCGCTTTTATGCGTATTTCCAGACATATCTACACGTTGCAGGCTGCAAGGCAGACGTGACACGTGGCACGTAACGTCTGAAAATGAGCGAAAATTAGCCGCAGTGGTTAATAGACGAGCGCGAGGACAACGAACGGCTTGCAGCGGCTTCTGGTATTCTCGATAGCGCACCCTCTGCGCCGCTTACACTCGCAAAGTGCACACCATGAGGAAAAAACGAACGCACCAGCGACAAACCTTTGCATTCGGTATCGTTTGTCGTTTGTCAACGTGTTTTGCACGAGCGTCGCGCGCAATCTGACGAGAAGAATCCGAACAATAGTGCGACTCCCACAACGAATTGCTTTCGAAATTTTAGGATTTCAGGAAGTGGTTGCGTGATTTGTTTTCGAGTTTTCGAATCTGCCGTTGAACGTTGTACCCTGTGTGGCGATGTGTGCGAGGCGATCGTCGACGTGTCGCTTTTGTTTGCAATATTGCTCGTTTTTCGAACCGATAACGGCGAATTTTTTTAGATTTTGAAAAACTTTTTTTACTTGTTAGTTTCCGTTTTTAAATTAAATCTAGCTTTTTTATTTGTTCGCGTACGCATTGTTGTCTCTCTGCTTCGTTCTTTCCTCATGCTGATCTTCTCTCGTTGCAGAGTCACACTCTCCTATCATGACGGAAATAAACGATGAGAAGCGGATCGACGTCTTGTCGGCGGATGTGAACAATCTCGCAATGGGAGACCAAGAGTAGGAGGATCATAGTTGTTTGGCTTTGAAACTGATTTGCGTTGCTTGCAGGAAGAAATACAGGAAGATGAACGTTTTAGACGACTTTGAAGTCGGTCGTACGATCGGACAAGGCAAGTTCGGAACCGTCTTTCTCTGTCGAGACCGAAGATCGCAATTCGTCATGGCAATGAAGGTGATGTTCAAGAATCAAGTGGAGAAGTATTCGATGATCCCACAGCTTGGGCGAGAGTTATCGATTCAGTACCATATGACGTTGTTTTAACCGAGTTTTCTTGCATTTTATCACGTTTGCTTTAGTCACGAAAACATTCTGCGCCTGTACAGCTACTTTGAATGTCCGAAGCGCTTGTACGTCCTTCTCGAGTACTGCGGTGGAGGAACTCTTATGAAGAAAATGAAGGAACAGAATAACAAACTTCCCGGACCGCAAGCCGCGTACTACCTCGAACAAGTAGTCAAGGCCTTGATTCACTGTCACGAACGCAAAGTCTTCCACCGTGACCTGAAACTGGAGAATCTACTGCTGACGGACGACGAAGTGGTGAAGCTCGCCGATTTCGGATGGTCAGTTCATGTGCCGATAGCGGACACGAAACGTTCGACGACATGTGGAACGTTGGACTACCTATCGCCTGAGGTACGGTTACATGGGCTTGTTGCTTTGAGATGACCAATACAATTTTAGATGCTCAAAGATATTCCGCACGATAAGAATGTGGACAACTGGTCCGTTGGAATCTTGCTTTATGAATTTCTGGCTGGAAAAGGACCATTTGCCGTCCAAAGCACTACTGATACGATGAGCCGTATCATGAAAGTAGAGTATGAGTTTCCGGCTGAATTCCCCGAGGGCGCTAAGGAGATCGTTTCGAAGGTAATTCAAGTTTTCCTCCTTGTATTGTTGGCTCTTGGCACTGATTGTGATGGAGTAACTGTAGTTAATTTGGTTCCTTCTTTTATGCTTGAGCTCTTTAATGGAGTATAGCTGCCTCAATCTGGCTAGAGATGCGAACGTTTCAATGCTCAGCTGCTTTTTTGTTTAATTTTCTATTATTTCAGTTACTCATGAAAGACCCAGCCGCTCGCATGGCCTTGCCAGCTGTGAAGACGCACTACTGGACTGTCACCGAAGCTCAGAAGTACCGTCAACAGAAGAAGCTTAGAGCCAAGAACCAATAGCCACTAATAATGCGTTTTGTCGTTGCTTGAGATGTCAATAATACACTACTGGTCCCTCAATTCACCGCCGCGAGCGAGTACAACAATCGACACCGATGAGCAGCGTGATAATTCACAAACTCTTCGTGCGTTTCATTGAAGCGCCAAATGAAAAATGAATGAACCAATTTGGAAGTCGACTTGCAGCGCGAGGATGATGACGCCAATCTTGCGAATTGGCGCTCGCATGATTGGCCACGTGACTAGGAATTCAATTCCGGGTGCACCGGAGATCCACATTTGTGCGTTTTGATGGTCCCTCGACCACACAAAATTCAAGCGATGAAAGTTCGCTTTTGACGTCGGGAAGAATCCGCGGATTAATGGAGTCGAGTGGGCGCTTTGAGGTGCTGCACTCTGTGAATGTGAACGTGCTGATCAGACGCGAGTTGTGGATTTGGAGGTGAAGATCATCGGATTAGGGGGTGAAGGAGAAGGAGGACAAAGTAGTCCTGAGAGACTTGTTCGAGCGCTATTTTCGTCTCCAAAGTGTGAAAATCGTCATTTAGGGACATACCGTATTCGCAGATTACGTCGGGAAATGTTGTTTATTAGCGCCTTCGCTGCGTTCCTCGAACGAACGACTTGGACCTCAAGCCCCTCGTGCGCGCTGAAGAGGAGGATCTACGTCAGCGAGCGAGCGAGCTTAAGAGGAAGTGTTTGTGAAGTTGCGCGAGGCTTCCGGCAAATGTTAAATTTCGGCGTTGATCTTTGAGCGGATTGAAGCTGCCGCTGTGAAGGCGGGTTACGGTAGGCGAGAGTGGGAATGTCAAGAGGATCACGTCGAAAAGGTCGAAAATTACGTTGTTGAAGGGATTGCAATCCGTTGACTTCCGGCTAACAATTAGAGAACATATACGAAGGCCGGGTTACGGTAGGTGAAATTGCTGAAGATTAGAAAAATTAAATTCTTCCGACAGGAGTTGAACCCGTGACCTTGTGATTGATAATCTGACACGTTACCGACTGCGCTATTGAGACAAAAACCAAATTTGTAGAAAAATTGATTAAAAACGTAAAAAAGATTACGAAACAAAAAAGTCACTTCCCCAGCAAGGGTTCGAACCCTTGGTCTTGCGAGTATTATGTTCCGACGCTTTCCAACGAGACTAAAGACCAAGACACGGTAATCCTTTTTTTTATCAATTGTTCTCGCAGAAGATCTGACTCACAAATGCGCCTCGTAATCCGCTACATCCACATCTATTCAAAAAAATGTTTACTTCCAGGGGGGCTCGAACCCACA
Source organism: Steinernema feltiae (assembly GCA_007213375.1). NCBI lineage: Eukaryota > Metazoa > Nematoda > Chromadorea > Rhabditida > Steinernematidae > Steinernema > Steinernema feltiae. The sequence goes on along the minus strand of MQUG01004148.1, from coordinate 7,784 downwards.
ACCTTCCGCGTGTTAATCTCTTGTTTTGTCAACGATGCTTAAGGAACAAAAATCTGTTTTGAAGTCTACAAAGCAGCAAAGATCAAAAGAAAAATTCGCTCGTAAACCGAACCTGTGACATTTCTGCCAATCGCAGCTCAATTTGCTTTGAAAAAGCGTACAAAAATGAATTTCTCTTCCGGGGTTCGAACCCCTGGCCTTTCGCTCATCAATCCAGCACGCTACCCACTGCGCTATTCACTCAAATACCACGATTCCCCTTGTTTGTTTCACAACGCTCTGACTCACCCTCACTCCAACCGCCTAATAATCCAGTTCCACGCAACGAACGCACCCTCCAAAAACCCCCCGAAAAAAGTGACCGTAATCCGGGTATCGTAATTGAATTTGTGAAGAGCACTCCATTGTTCAGCGTCTCTTTAATCGAGCGATGAACCCTCGGAGGGTCGCGTCTGACCGGAACTTCACTTATCCGCTGCGCCTGTCGCCACTCCAGTTCTCACAATTGGGTCGTCGCTAGTTTGTTGAGGCGAGCGAGCGAGCGAAGAACACAACTCTTGTGAGGTTATTTGCTGTCGATTCGGAGCCCCGAAATGCAGAGAATATTTGCTGCTGTGCTGGGTGTTGCACTCGCGCTCTCTACCGTAGACCGCTGTTATGGACAGTTCTACCCGCATATGCAAGGCATGCAAGGAATGCAGGGAGGTTACGGTAGGTTATTGATATTTATTTCTGAGGTTTTTTAAATCATTTCGAACTGATGAGATTGTATACGGTAGGGTTACGTAAAACTGCAAAGAACTTGATTTGTGATGATTGATAATGAACTAGAATAGAAAACTAGAATCGAAATTTAGGGACTCTGGTAGGATTTGAACCCATGACTTTTTGGTTGATTCTTTAACATCATATTCCATACAACAATTTTTTATGTAACTCAAAAAATTCATTACAAATCTACAATTTGAGTTTTTGCGTTTAATTTTGATTTTAATTTTTTAAATACATAGTGATTTGATACTGACCTACTTGAACTAGTTCAACGTTTTCAATTTTTGGTTCTTTTTGGTGATTTTTTTAGTAATTTAGTAATTTTTTGAGTATTCAACTTTAACTTTTGAAAAAAAAAACAAATTAAGAAACTTAAAAAAATTTTTGCTTGTCGAACTTTGCGAGTTGTGCGAGTTGTGAGTTGACACTTTAAATCATAGAGTCGGGTTTTAAATAATACGCTCAAGGTGCTTTGACACAGAATTTATTTCTTTGAGCTTTGTTTTTGCTTTGAACCATTTTGAGTTTTATATTTTCAGACTAAAAAATTCAAATTTCAAATTTTCTGTTTAATTTAGACCAGGTAAAATGCAAGTTTCAATACACAAGAACTACTACACGAGACTTGCTTTGTTATAGCAGGAGACTTACAAATTAAACGCATTTTGCTGGAAATGGTATCGAATGAAATTATGTAAATGGTATTTTTTTCATTTTTTTCATCTGATTTTTTTTGTGATTATTTTTGACTTTTGCGTTAACAATAATAATAGAATTGTAGTTTTAATTGAATTGTTAAATTTACAACAGATTTAATGAACATAGGTCAACAACCGTATACTTTATACTTTTAATAATTCCAGTAAAAAAAATACTGAAAAATTCTGGGAAATTTTTTCTTTAACAATTGAATAAAAATTAAATGAAAACATTGGTGATTTGTACTGTTTGATAACTGTATTTAGCATTTAAAAAAATTGTTTTTGGCGGTCAAACGTATCAAACGTCAAACGAATCATATATAGTTAAGAAAATTCAGATGTAGTGATTTAAAGATTTTTTGAGTCGTCTGCGAATGCAATGTGAGACAATTTTTTAAAATGTTATTGAATTGTTTCTTGAATAACAAACGTAAGGCGAGAAAACGCTACGATTGTGCTGAAAATTTCAAATTTCCCAGCCTATTTCAAATGTTTTTAAACACATTTCCAGGCAACATGGGCCAAATGAACCAAATGGGTGGTCAACAACCGATTCAAATCGAGGAAATCTACGAAATTCCCATCAACATTCCTTCCTACTCTCAACAGTCGATGGGCATGGGCATGAACTCCATCAACTCCATGAGCTCCATGGGCATGTCTCACCCGCTCCAAGGAATGTTCCACCAATCGCCCTTCTCCTCATCTTCACTTTTCGGCGGAAACATGGGTGGAATGAGCGGTATGAGTGGTCTCGGCGGGATGGGAATGCAAATGAACCAGATGAACCCGATGGGCGGCCATTTCCAGGCTGCAAACGTCATGAATCTGCTGAAACGACAAGGATAATTTCCAGGTAAACCACCCAAAACCCTCAAAAACCCTCTCTCACACTGGATTACTGTAGCCTCAAGGCTGTGCCTGGGACGGTGTACGCAATCGATGTCAAGACGTGCTGAACACGTGCAAAGGAGGTAAAAATCGTTCTTTTAAAGTTCAATTCAACGTGTGCGGTCCTTCCAGGATGCCGCGATTTCGGCAACGCGATAACCCACGACTGCCGCTGCATCCCGATCGGCTACGCGGCGCTGCTAGGAGGATTCGGGAAGAAGAAGTGAACTTTCGTGTCCTAATAAATTATTCGCCCCCTCAAGTGCAAACTTTCGACTTTTGAGCCGATTTTGTGCTCAATCGCACACCTAATCGTCCACGTCATCGTTGTGTCTCGAGCGAACATCGAAAATCGCACGCACCTTTAGTTCAGCTGCCCTTGCACCGCCGCGTTACCACTTTTTGCACATCCCCAGCGTGTTCAATGCGAGCGCACGCTCAAGTGCAGATCGTCATTGTGAAGCCTCGCGCGCGCTCAATGCACAAAAACGGCCGAGCGCGAAGCTAAATTTAGCGCTTTTGCGCTGTGGCTTCCGCCTCGCACTTTGACGCCGCGGTTGGTCCTCTCTCGCTTGCGCTTCCATTAGCGCGAAGCCAGAAGCGTTTGAGGAAGTCACGAGATTGCAAATTGCAAGATGCAATCTTGCAAATTGCGCTGCGATTAGAGCGGAAGTGGAGGAGAGGAGAGATTAATTAATTCGCCGAAAGTTTAACGTTTGGAGATTGACATTTCGAGGAAAGGATGAGGAGCTTTAAAAGTGGAAAGTTTAAGAGGAATTGAAGCATTTTAGAACCAAAAAAGCAAAATAATTAAATGGAAATGTCAAATTTGAAACATTCCAGAGAAATTTCGGAGAATGTTAAATATGAAATTTAAAGAATTCATTTCATGTAATTTAAAGTGGACTGAATTGAACATGTTAAAGGCGCCACACATGCAACTAATTGGAAAATTAATTAATTGAAAAACTAAAACTCCCCCATAAAAATTTGAAAATTACGGGAAATTACTTTATTTTGTTATATTTTTGGGGCAGGTTTAACACCATTAACGCTCCATCATAACTGTATTTCACAAATTAACATCAAACAATTTTCTGAAAATACCACAGTTTACGAAAAGTTGATGTGTGCATATGTGCATGTGCATGTGCATTGATGTTGATGTAAATACAAAGCAAAAAAATGAATTGTTAAAAAGAAAATTGTGAATTACAAAAATTTGAAAATTACAGAAATTAATCGTTAAACGCAAAAAGTTGAACCAAAACGCGTTTATTCAAATAAATCGATTACCATTGGTACCAGAACAGTATTTATCGTATCTAAACAGTATCTAAATAAATCATTGTATTTGCCAACAGTTGGCCTAAAACTAATAGTGAAACCCTTCTAAACACGTTGTTCCTAATTACAAAAATAGAAAAATAGAAAAAAAGAAATAAAAATAGACTCAAATCTAACATCACAATGAATACATTCGATAGCTCCTAAATTTGGTAAATGTGAAAAGTGGACATTGCTACTGTACAAAAATTAAAAAAATTCCCATTTTTCCCATGAAAAGCGATTTTCCACTGACTAGGGCGCTTTGCGATTTTTTCCCCTTATCACAATGAAAACCAGAAAAGCTTGTTTGTATCAATCCCAAAAATAATATCATCTTATATTTTGTGAAACGTTAATTCCGTTAAATGGTAGCCTGGACACAGTGAGTATGTCCAAAAATTCAATAAACGCTTCTCTAATACAATGCAGAGTACGAAAATCTAAATTTGACGCTGAATATCGACCCAGTTAAAACAAGAGAAAAAAATTCGACCATAGTAATTTAGTACGGTTCTTCGGCTAGATGTGACGTAAACGTCGTTATCGCAACTTTTCTGGTTGAACTTTAAAATGCTATCTTTTAAAACGTTTAACTATTTGCAACTTGGTTCACAATGTGTTGAACCCGGCAACTTTAAATACAGAAGAATTGAAAGCAAAAATTCAACAATCTGTGCATCGTTGCCTTCGCTTCTCTAGCACAATGTAGAGTAGGAAAATAACAACTTAATCGTGAATTGAATTTAATCACAAGGCGGGCTACACTCCATATTTGCAAAAATGTACTAAACTCAATTAATTTTGCATAATTGTTGGAAAAGCTCAAAATAAGAAAGATCGACTACAGTAGTTTCATGCAGAGTTGCTGCACGGCTTTTCGGCGAAGTATGCATAGTACGAAAAGCTAGATTAAATCTAAGCTAAATCGACCCACTTAGTAGTAAACAGTTCTTGCAAAAATTCAATTACCCCACTGATTTATTAGAAACAGATAAATGAAATAAAATAAAAGTGATAAGGAAAATCGACCATAGTAATTTTCTACGGTTCTCCGGATAGATTTGACCTAAAAGTCGTTATCGCAACTTTTTTGGTTAAATTTTAGAATTGAGCTGTTCAATAAATCATGATCAAAGCAGCAAAAATAATGCTATTTAACATCTTTTAAAAAGCTTAACTAACTGCAATTTGGTTCTGTCAGACGGAAACCTTTCAATAAATGTGTTCAACCCGGCAACCTAGATAGAGATCATCTTTGCAAAAATTCAATAAACTCACAATCAGCGGCCTTTGTGCCTTTGCTTCTCTAGCACAATGCAGAGTGGGAAAATACCGTGAATTTAATTTAATTCACTCACAAGGCGGGGTACCGTCCGTCCCAGCAAAAATTTATTAAAATCAATGACTTTGCATAATTGTTAGAAAAACGCATAGAAATAGAAATAGAAAATGCAAACTAAGAAAATTGCGATAGAAGAATCGACTATTGCAGTTCGTCGGCTAGAAGCTCATCATTGGTACGCCAACAACATTCTTACCTACTACATACCCTATCAGCTATTCAAATTTACGGTACTTTGCAGTGAGCCTCTTGACTTGAGGTTACAGCGTCAAAAAATCAAACAATTTAAGAAAACGCCAAAAGTGAGCATTTAACGCCGATCCCTCGTTTTGTAAGCATCGAATTCTACAATGAATCCAAGTGCGAATTGCAAAAACGAATCAATTTCCGGTGCCGCAAACGTCACTGAGCAGATGGCAATCAATTAAAATACATGCACCGCTGCCATGTTTGAACTTACAAATTAGATTTGTCATAAATATAAATGTGTTTGATTTGTATTTAACATCTTTTAAAACGCTTGGTTCCGTTAAAACGGAAAGCCTTCAAAAAATGTGTTCAACCCGGCAACCTAGATAGAGATCATCTTTGCAAAAATTCAATAAACTCACAATCAGCGGCCTTTGTGCCTTTGCTTCTGTAGCACAATGCAGAGTAGGAAAATACCAATTTAAGCGTGAATTTAATTTAATTCACTCACAAGGCGGGCTACATTCCATCTCAGCAAAAATGTACTAAACTCAATGACTTCGAATAGAAAAACGCAAAATAAGAAAGATCAACTACAGTTGTTTTATTCAGAGTTGCTGTACGGCTTTTCGGCTAGCTTTTCGCGTCCTTGTTATGGCAACATTTTCTGCTTCTGCTAACTTAACCTCCCAGTTTGACAACCAACAAATAGTGCCGCAAGACGACAATTTAGAAATAAAAAAAAAAACGCTAAAAGTGACCATTATTCACCTTTTTGCAACTTACAGCATACTCTATCAGGTATGAAATTTCCACTGAGCTTCTTGATTTGAGGTTTAATGATCAAAAAATCAAAAAATTTAAAAACGCCAAAAGTGAGCATTTAACGCCGATCCCTCGTTTTGTAATCATTTTCGATGAATTCCCTCATCGAATTCTAATTATTCCAATTTCACGTGTTGCCAATGAATCCAAGTGCAAATTGCAAAAACGAATCAATTTCCAGTGCCGGAAACGTCACTGAGCAGATGGAAATCAATTAAAATACATGCATGTTTGAACCTATAAATATGATTTGTCAGCGGCGCACCCAGTTAGCACTGCACCTGGCCAGGTGGATGTCAGAAATTTTGATTTTTCAATTACCACGCATATCGGTAAAGGAATAGGCTGCATTATTAAAATTTGTGGCTAGTGTCTACAAAAAGTATGCACAATAAAACGTTATTATGCCGCGATCAAAAATTAATTTTTGCATTGATTTCGAACAAAAATTTCGAATAAATTACAGTTGAAATAATTTAAAATGCCATTTTTCAGCGGCGATGCCGGCGTTTAACTTTTTTGAAAATTTTACACGATGGATCATTTCAGAATAAAAATTACAACTTTGCAAATTGACAACAAAGCAGCAGAAATTATGGAATTACTATTTAAAAAACAAAAAAAAACAGCAAATATTTACACGCGAGGTTAGACGCTTCTGCGTACAATCCAAGCAGTTCTGTTAGAATCCAGAGAATATATTTCGATTAATGATGGTAATAATAAAATTAATATGACACTATTAAACATTATTGATGACATTATAAAAAATTTGGCTCGTGCGTACAAAGAGTCTTAATTAAAACGAGCGACAGCAATACATTGGACGATGCCCATTAGACATTCCGTCTAATGGGCATTTTGTCTTTAGATATTCTGTCTTGGAACGTTTAATTTTTTTGAAAAATTGTCATGATTTCGGAGGTAAAATTACAACTTTGTAAATTGACTTTGTGAAAAATCAATAAACAAAAATAAAACCAATCTGTTGAGCTCTGTAGCAAAAATGATCTGTGCGGTCTATGTTCGTCATGAAAATCACCGTTAAATATTCAAAAATGTAGTACTCAAAAGTATATTTTTGTACAAGTTTGTACACGCGATTACATTAGAATTCAGAGAATTTATTTTTAGCAACAAATTGTTTAAAAAATGCTGTCAATCCCATCGCCAATGTTGAAGCGCATTCTCGTTTTATCAGAAAAAGAATTCTGTATGAGTAGTGAAGCGGCAAAAAAAGAATCCAAGCATTTTTGTTCGAATTGAGAGGATTTATTTCGATTGATAATGGTAATAATAATATTATTCTGACACTGTTACGCACAACGTTTAGGTTTTAATTCGATCCCATAATACCAGTAGATGCATGTCATCAGCCTTTGTTTGCAAAAAAATCAAAAGTTGAGGTAGAAGCGGAGCTCTAACACTAACACAGAAATCTAATCCACATGATCGTGTTTATAATAGCTAAAACCTTCTTTTGGAAATGAGTTAAATGTTAAGAAAGTATAATAAACTAAATTTGTTGGTCGTTTGAGCGCAGATGCGCAGCTGTTAAGCTAAAGGACTCAACCAAAAAACTTGATAATTCAATAGGATAAATCAATTTGTCGAAAAGACGAATTTAGAATAATTTGTAATCAATTCTGTTAATTGCAATAGCCAGAACGGGCTCAAAAATTCATCAAAATTGGCGCTTAAATTAATCGTTTTGTCAAATAGTGATCGTTTGTGTA
>MQUG01004147.1:0-24706 GCA_007213375.1 Steinernema feltiae | reverse complement strand
GATGGCTTCTTCACTAGGAAACTGTTCGATGCTGACGGCGACCGGAAATTGCGAAACGACTTTGCCTCGTTCTCGACTGCCCCGAAACAGGCAGAGAACCCATTGGATTTCGGTCGCGAGTCATCAGAGTTTGATGCGAGAAGTCGGCATGGCTGATGGGCGGATACTATCCTCCGCTTGAGCAATCTCGAGCTCGAAGGCGACCGAAAAGTGGAGAATTCTGGACGTGGCCATGCTTCAAGCTCTCATCGATGATCGCAAATCTGGAAAAAATATAAAGTTGGAAAACTGACTTTTCAGCGCGAATGAGAAAATGCCGAATATAATGAAATACGAAAAGGTGAAAGACGCATCGCATCAAAGAATGCGAAATATTGCATCAGCCGCACAGGTCCTGAAACGATCGACCTCATTGGACATTATTCAAACTGGTTATAAGTCTTCAGTGTTCAGGCCGGAACCTTCGGGCAGATCAGCGGCCAGAATCGCAGTCGTTCGGCGAGCATAAATTCGAGGCTGTGTGGTTTGGCAAGTTGGAAACATCGAGTGAGCGCGTTCGGTTGGTCGAATGTGCGAACTTTTCACGAGAATTCGATTCGACTCCGACAATACTTGGCAGCGATGCTGACACCCCGGCATCAATTTGCACGCGTGAATTCGAATTTAGACTGCACTGCGAAGAAAGCCCGTTTTCGAAGAAGTCGTCACTGCTTATTGTTGACGATTCTGTCTGTACTTTCTCTGTAACTCGCTGTTTCCTCGATTTGTATGAACTGGATCTTCGCGCTTTCTTGCTCGCTGGCCCACTGTGGGATCTCAAAAACTCGCCCCTCGTCTCCCAACAGATCTTGTAAGCGCACAATTATTTATTAACCGTACAATTACATTAAATAAATCCAAACTCCAGGTTTGGTTCACACCTCAAACAGAATGAATCATCACAGTAATCTCACGCGCCACCATTTTGCCATCTTCATCAGGGATACTATCCTGCAAGTGACTAACAATGTCCGCAATGCCGTTGTTTTTAGCCATCTGCAATGCGGTCCATTATGATCAAGTAAATTGAGATAACTTCTTACCTTTACGAGTTCCTTATCGCCCCACAGCAATGTTACCAGAGATATGAGAAGATGAACAGCAGCTTCGCGATCTAGTCGGAACGACATAGGGTTTTCTTCAATCGCGTGCTTTAAGGCAAGAATGATTCCAATAAGAGCGTCTTCGCGGGGACCAATATCGACTATTTGTCCGGTGCTCATACCCAGAAAGAAGGCAATGTTTCCAATAACTTTGCTAACAGCGACTTGAGCTTTCGGGAATTTGATAACCATACTAATCTGAATAAAATTGGAATGAGAGTTAAAATTTTGAAAGAACGACTTACAAATATCTGCAACCAGTTGTTGATGTCCGTCTTCATAGCTTCACAACCCTGGGGGTGTTTGAAAATATTGCACAAAGCACGGCAAACAGTCAGCGTCACTGAGGTCTCCTCAGAAGTCAGCAGGATTGCTCGCAGTTTGCTCAGTGATTCCTGTACCCTTTGTGGACCAAAGAAATGCATGTTCACGTCTTCGAGGCTAACGGATAGCCGGAATACGTCGACGATGGGAAGCAAAGTGTTCAACGGCCAGGAAAACCCTTTTTGAAGTCCGCTTGCCAGATTTGCAAACGAATAAGTCACATCGTCAGAAAAAATGCACTGGAACGCTGCCATCTAAATGGAAACGTCATTCCCAGAATATAGGAAATGATTTATACCTCGCTGTCGTTCAACTTCACATTCTCTTCCTGCAGATTATTGTATTCAAGCAATTTCTCAATTGCCTTGTCAACCCTAACTGGAGCCTTCAAGAAAAACGTTGGTGACGCTAATGGGTACTCACTGGTTCTAGGTTTCAATGGATCAGTTACTTCTGAAAACTCTAACTAAGTCCCGTTTGCATTCACGTTTACAACATACCAGCACTACTTCCTTGGCCATCGGGGATGTACCTGTTGGCACCAGTCAGCGGATCTCCCATATCCGAAGAGGAAGGTCCAACATCAGGAAACTGACTCCTTAACATGGCGCTGAGCTTTGGAGCCATTGCTTTAGGAACGTTGTTCTGATTGCAGAATCGAAGCGCTGCCATTTCGTAGTCCTCACCAGCGTTGTATCCGATCTTGACATCGTTCCCGGCACTAGGGACACATCGAGGGCAAAATCGTAGACCTCGCCGCAGATGTTCACGCTCTGCTTCTGTCGCTTTGACGCCGGTCCAGTAGGATTGTTCGCTTCTGGCACAGAACTCTTGATGAATTCGATGATTTCGTGAAGGAAATGCTGGGGAAGATCGTTTTCAAGAATGAATTCTTGTGCAGCAAGAGCGGGATCCGTGCCTTTGCGATACTTCAAATCCAACGATGGTGCTCCTTCCCCCAAAGCGACCTTGATAGTCACTACGTCTTGTGAGGCTTCTTTCTGCTTGAGAACGCGTTCTTCCTGCTCCTTAACCGTGAGTGCATTCTGGAACTGTTCCTTAATCTTTTCATCAGTTGATGTTGCATGTCGTAAGTGAAGAGGTAAATGTTTGAATCGCTAGCTCCAATTGCAACGTCTCCATTCGCTAGAACGGCGGCTGACCATAGACTTGCAGCGGGATCTTGAATGACTGCCCTGGAGTCAACTGCACGTTTTCGCTGACGTCCCAAACGTCAACATTTCCGCCTTCTCCACAAGCTATGAGACGCTTTTGACTGCCCGCAGAGAACATTTTCATTGAATACATAAATTCGCCGGAAAGGCCCGTATATACAGCCAGCGAGTTGCCATCAAGATCCCACAAACTGATCGAACCGGTATTGTAGAGGACCATAACACGGTTTGAATCGACGATCTCAATCGCTCGAACTATATCATTGACTAAAAGGCACTAATTAAAGATTAAGCCATTATTCTAATGTATACATACCTTTGAAGGACTTAGAAGTTTTATTTTGTTCCATTTTCTAATGGTCTTGTCCGCTGAGCCAGTGAAAAAGCAATCCCGTTCGCCAGGGCAAAATTTCACTGCCCAAACAGATTGTTCGTGACCGCGCAAAACAAAATTCTGAAAACTTTGTTTACAACAATCCTAAAAGTTTGACACTTACCTCACAGTGAGTTCCTGTTCTCTCGTATAGCTCGGACAGATTCCAAACAACAGCAGTTCCGTCCCAGGAACCAGAGATCAACTGCTTCTCATGTTGGTCGACTTGCATGACGCAAACGTTGCTTTTGTGAGCGACCAGCTTCGCGACTTGATCACCAGAGGCAGCGCAAAAACAAGCAATTATTCCAGAGCTCAGCCCAACTAAGATGTAATCTGGACCAGATTTAGCAGCGAAAACAGCGACGGAGTTGGCTGCACTTCCTGATCCAGCATCGGTCGTTCCTTTTGCTGACAGCGAGTGGGCACCACTAAAAGAATTGATAGCAAAACTCAATTAAAAAGAGCTAACCTGCGATACCAACTTATGAGCTGTCCTCCACGGCCGACGGAAACCATACCCTTTGCTGTGGAAGCAAGGCACTTGACATCTGAGCGGTGCCCTGGGAGGATTTGGGCAAGGGTCAGGTTCGACATGTCGTTGGTCTGGAATCAGGTTAAAATAGAATACCTCGATACAACATATCGATGAACAAAAGATAACCTTCAAAATTGTCATATAACGCGGGCACAATACGAGCGAAATCAGTAGCAACCAATATTAGCAAAAATGTTGTATATAAATATACCGGAATTCAATTTCCAAAAAGCACGACTGGCGACAGACAGCTGCACGGACATAGTCAGTTTCGATCGATGAACAAACGATGACCTTCGTGAATTGCCACCAAGCTAGAATAAATAGAAAATAACTGGAAAACGGTCGCAATTGATATCCACATCACTTATGAATGTCATAATGAAGGAAACAATAAATTCAAGACTACAATGCACAATGTTATTTCATAATAAGCAGAAATCATGAGAAATGTTTGAAAAATAGTAAAACTCAATTTCGAAAAAGGCGCGACTGGCGACAGACAGCTGTACGGACATCGAGTTCTTCGATGCGACGTTTCGATTACCAAATATGACCTTCGAGAAATGTCACGTAGTGCAGAGGACAAGAATAAGAGAAATTGGAAATCATTTTAACGAGAAAAATGATATTAGAGAAAGATTAACCTTCCAAAAGGGTTAACGTATCACAACGTGCGCGCGAGCGAGGGAACGCTCGAGTTTCGTCGCAAGCGAGAGCGCGCGAGCGGGCGAGTGACAGACGCTGTTGTGCTCTCGCAAACGCGCCAGTTGACCGCAAGCGAGAGTGCAGACAGTGAAATGATGACAGAGACAAGTCACAAACACAAGCAACCATAGCGCGATGTGATACAACGGTTGAATTGTGGTGGTGCTTGCAAAGTGGCATATGACGACGGGAAGGTAGGTAGGTGGTGATCGGTCATTGAGTACCGGCCTTTTAAGAACCTGTAATTCGGCCGACTTGTACCTGCTTGGCTAGTTTCACGGCAACTTATAACATGTATTATGCCGTAAAATTCACAGGTGTCAAAATTCACTTTTCTGGGGTGGACGGGACTGGTGCAGCTCTTGTTGGAAGATAATGCATAAAAGCAAATCACCAAAAACTGATTTGTTTGACTCTTCATTGCCAACAAACGTTTTTTGTGAGATTAGAGTGGGGTGGCTACGTCTCTCGATGCCAGAGTCATTGGTTTTTCGATTCGCGAGAGAAGCACGAGTGACCGAAAAGTGACCATCTTACTGTGCGTGAGATACATGTCCAGAACTATCAGAATGTTTTGTTTTGATCCGACTCCACACATCGTCGTCGACGAATCTGAATATATAGCCGGACGTGGAAGAGGCGCTCGTGGAGCTGCTGGTGGCGAAGTCTGTGTCGCGGCTGAGAGTTTCTACTTTTTGCCGGTTAAATTTTCTTCATTTTGTCCCAGCGCTCACAGTTCACCTTCATATCTCCGACTGTTTTCCACGTTTACTCAAACAGCGCGTCCAGACAGCATCTTTAGGACTAATTTTGAGCTCATTTCAAGATCTAAATCGATTGACTTGACTAAATTGACAAATTTGCAGTCAGAAAGCGCTTCCTTCAGCGCTTTTGCCGCTGTGGTGTATTTTCGTCCTTCTCTCTCCATCGGCTGCTGCTGCTCATGAGTGGAACAACACAAAAAACTCGTTAGGTTGTAATTGCGATGTGTGGTCTTAGCGGGTTGAATACGCCGGAAATCAAGGTCAACGGCTCAGCTTCGTTTCGTATTTGGCGCTTTTCTATTTATGTACCTTGAATTCCAGTTGATTGGTTTCATGACGCCATGTTTTCGCTTCGCCATTTCACGGTTGTTCAAACGAAGTTTTCCACACTTGTCAAGGTGGATTTTTCAGTGTCAGTCTGAATTGCGCGCATTTTTGGGTCATTTTGCAGCAACCGTCGTTGTTTTTTACGCTTCGTTTGGCCGAAAAGAACGAAATCGGGGTATTTATGGATCATTTAGAGTTGGTGTACTTTGCTCATATGTTTGCGCTGAAATGTGGGTTGTTTCTGAGCTTGGTTTATCGAGTTTAATGAAGCAGAAGCATTTGATACGTTGCGCTCTTCGACCTTGACTCGCTGATAATTCGCGTGGTTACAAGCGAACGAGTTTTCGATGTTGTTCCGCCATAAAGAACGTTGCAAGGAGTTTGCCACGTATTTAGTGAAAAAGCGCTCATTTTCAGGCTGAAAACACAGCTTTAAGGCCCCTTTGAGCATCAGACGCTGCGCAAACACAGGTGTTCAAATAACCCATTCTTCTCGTCGTTGAATTTCTGAACTGAATGGCTTTGTTTGCATTTGAAATCATCCCCGAGGCAATGAATCACCTCAATGATGCGAAAGACGCAAAAATAGGTCTCACATTTATTGAAAAATTGTGCTTTTTCTCGTAGCGCTTTGTTTAAATGTCAAATTTGGGAATAAAAAAGGAAATTGTGGCTCAAAAACTGGCTACAGTACGATAGCGAGCGTCGCAAGGGTGGCAATCAGAGCTAAAACCATTTGATTAGGATCTGGATTAGGTGCTCCTGCGCAAAAAGGAACCAAAATTGCCGTGTGACTGTCAATATTCCTTCGATGATCACCGCGAATCATCCCCAAGCCACTTTTGATGGATTAGTTCAATGGATTTCAGGTCAGTTGAACATCGATCGCGATTGAATGTTCCGCCTGTCACCACCCTCTTCACGCTGATCACGTTGCTCTTCTTTTGTGTCCTCCAAAAAATGCTCTTTTTCCGCATCTCACTGTTCGCGCTCATCACACAGTCCGATCGATAGGACTCCGCTCATTCTACTCTCGCCGTGTTCGTCGCTTTCGTGTCGCCAGCGCGATTGCTCGCCACCTCGGTGTGGGGTTGGGGGGTGCTCGCTTGTGCTCGCCTGCTCTCGTGTGGGGTGGTCGCCGCGGCCCTTTGGGAACTTCTGCAGTTCTTCTTCTTCTTTGCGCTAGTCGCGGGGTGGGGAGAACCCCCTGTCATTGGCGCGCGCGCGCTCTCCCGCCCGCTCTGTCCTGTTAATTCACTTTGTTGTTGCTTTCAGAAGTGCGATGTCGCGGTCGCTGTTCTTCGTCATCGCGACCGCCACGTGTTTCCTCGTCTCCGCTCGTGCTCAGTGGCAGGTTAACCAGGTGAGTCAAGATTTAATCACCGGTCGGGCTAACAAGGCGTGTAGATGGGAATCTCTCTGCTTTTTTAGTTGTATTTTCTGTGTAGTAAGTGATGTGAGGGTTACTGTATTCAATTTGAGGGTGCGTAGGACTCTTCGTACCGTAATCAGTGGGATTTTGAGAGAAGGTTGTTTGGAACGCGATTTGTGATGCTTCAAAACAATATGCGGCGCACTTAGGGTCTTAGTGTTTGGCTGACTTGTTTTGGCGATGGATTAACAGAGAACAGCGACTGTTTAGCACTTTTCTGCATTTTATTTGGCTAGAAATGCACTGTTCATTGTGAACTCGACCAAATTTCCATTTTCAGGATTGAATTCCCTCTTTATCGCTATGAAATTCGGATTTTCTGGGATGATGGTACGTTTTGCGCCACAGGAATTGTATGCTAATGCTACGAGTGAACAGATTCATCACTAAGAAGCGCTAACAAATGCTGGTTTGTGAACCTCTAATCCGAATCTCCGCGCATTTGTCTTCGAAAGTGTTTGCGCTCCGATGAAAATAGCGCCGCGTTTGTGGAAATGATTCAGCTAGCCGAGCAAATAGCGCAGATATTGCTTTTGGGAGTGGGGGTGTGCGTTTTATTGCATTTTCTTGATTAGACTTCTCGCAAGTGCGAATTTGAGTGCTTGAGGGGTAATTTTATTGACTGAACCCCCTAATTTTGAAAATTGTAGCCGCATCGCCGCTCTTTTCCCGTCAAATTGACAAATTACCCTCAGTCACATGCCCTCGAAGCATCAAGGCCGTTTTCCTCTTGAATGTTTCACGAGAAAACTCATTATTCAGCGCAGCTGCAGAGGAAAAAGTCCAATTTGAGTGAAACAGTGATCCTAGCATTCGATAGGAGCATCTCAAGGTCGAAATTCGCAACTCTTCACTCACCCAATCACCATTTTGACATCATGTTTTTCCAAAGTACTTGACCTTTCGCTCAAACCGGTTGCGGACGCTTCGTTTTCTCACTTCCTGTTTTTGCTCCTGCTTTGATCAGAGCCGATCGAAGGCGTTGTATTATCAGTAAAAACATCTAAGATAGGCGGTGATGAACGGTTGTTTGTGCGGGCGGAAGGTCACGCGAACTCGTTTCCGCTAGAGAATGAAACATTGAGGCGCTGGAACGGTGTTTTGCTTTGATTATGATCGTGATGATTAATAGCGCGTGGTGCTTATCAGTCCTGTATTGCAGCGCAGTCATCAGCTGACCGAACTCAACGATGCGTCGCTTCAAAAAGTGTGCCAGATGACCGACATCGCCGTGATCAAGTCGATTCTGAAGCCGCTGCTCGTCGAAAGAATCGTCGACACTCCTGGTCACAAGAAGGTCGGCGAGGTAAACAGGAAGCCGGTTTAGCGGATGATCTATTGTTATCTTCTTTTAGTATCTGAAAAGCAAAGCCGACGAATACGGGCTGACCACGGAATGGGACGAGTTCAAGGCACAAACACCGCACGGCGTGAAGCACTTCAGGAATCTGATTGCCACGTATGATGCGATGGCGCCGAGAAGAATTGTTCTTGCTTGTCACTACGATTCGAAGATTCTACGAGGGTTCGTTGGAGAGCTCAGATGACCGGAAGTCGTTGATTCTGATGGTGTTTAGACAGGTTTTTATCGCTGCTACGGATTCCGCTGTCCCCTGTGCGATTATTTTGGATATCGCGAGGACGTTGGGTCCAATCATCCATCAGAGATCGAACAAGGTAGGAGGAAATCAAGTTTTCTGGGATAAAAAGCCATTTCAGCACATAACCCTGCAACTGCTCTTCCTGGACGGCGAAGAAGCGTTCGTTGATTGGAACGAGCGCGATTCCCTCTACGGAGCGCGTCACCTCGCGGATCACTGGGCGAAGAAATGGTACCCAAGCACCGATGGATCGTCGTTCGACTTGAACAAAGAGATTGACAGGATTGTAAGGAAACGTCACTCAATTCCCAATTAAGCACAACGTTTTAGGACGTTCTGATGCTTCTTGACCTGATTGGCGCAGCGAACCCTCGCTTTACGAGCACCGTAGGTCACGGAACAACGCCTCTCTTCCAAGATCTCCCGAGAATCGAAGACAAACTCAAGAATTTGGGCTGCATGAAGCACGTGCCGAAGATGTTCTTCCCGGGGACGTCGTGGGCGGCCGTGGAGGACGACCACATTCCGTTCATGCGCAAGGGTGTGCCGATCATGCACATGATCAGCGTGCCCTTCCCATCGGTGTGGCACACAGCGCGCGACAACGAGAGCATTCTGGACTACAACACGATCGAGAACGCGGTGTCGGTGGTCCGAGTGTTCGTGGCGAAATATTTGGGAATTAATCCGTGAAGCGGGTAGGGTAATATTGATATGCGTCGTTGTGATAACAGTAACTCTCGGAAACAGGTTGTTGGTTTAGCTGTTGTAAATAGACGATAAATTATTGAAAATTCGTTCTCAAAATGCGTGCGGCCGAGTCTGAGACGGAGGCGGCATTTTTGAAACTTCGTGGATGCTGGGGAGCGTCGAGCGACTGCTAGAGAACATCGACATCCTGGAGATTGATCGGGGCAGCAGCGAAGAGCCGAGTTTGCTTAGCGTAATCGAGCGTTTGAGCGTTCCTTGTACAGGTGGTTGGGGTTTCGGCGCATGGTAGGCGTAATGACCTCTGCAACTTGTACAATAGAGATCAGAAGTAGTATTGTAGCAAGAATTACAAGACTTTCACAAGAAGTTGATAGTGTGCGGAGTCACGGTACGTCTGTCGTTGTAGAAGCACTCGTCATCGATCGTTTCAACGTTCAATTCACGATTTGAGGTCGCGCTAGCCTGAAATTGAATGTTGGTATAGTCTATTTCTCGCGAGCTGTGCGCGGGTACTGTAGAAACTGAACGTCGTCGCGGCAAGACCGAACTATTGTGACAGATCGTCAATTCTGCGGATTCAGGATTTTGTGAATTTGACTATATACGGTTAACGCTGGAGGCATTACCTGTTTGCATAAAACTTTCATGAACTCCTCCAGATCGTCCACTTGGAACTCGCCAGAAGGCTGAATGATCAACGGGTCGTCGCCGCTGATGTTGTCGCGGATGGTGATGACGAACATTCCCTGCGCTCCGCGTACCGTAACCCGTTCGATTTTTCGAATAGAACTAAAGAGTTTGTACGTCCAGTACTTGTAGCGCTTCTTCTTCTTCGACGAGCTGACGAACGAGATGCTTCGACTAAGCGTTAGTGATTTGCTGGAACGTTGTGTGGCGTTCAAGTTGGTTGACTCGATGGAGACGCCGGAGCGCACTTTCGTAATCTAAAATGAGTTTTATCGTTTTATTGCGGGAAGTTGGAATTTACCATATAGTAATCGGAGAACGCGAAGAGACGAAGTGTTCGGCCTTTCAGCTCCCCTAGTCCACCAGATGATCCCAAAACGTCAACTTCAACGATGCCGAGCTCTTCACGCTTACTGGAGCCTACTTCCGCCTTAAAAACAGTTACTGTAGGCTAGGTATGAGGTGGCAAATCCACTTACCGGAACTCCATCAATGTCGTTCATCAACTGCAAAAGCTTCGAATGCGTGTCGGTCATTCTTCTACTCTCGTTGGAGACCTTAAGGACGTCCTCCGACGAACCCAATCGCCTGCTTCAAGTACTCGTAGTCCTGGCTCGACTTCTTCGTTCGTTTAAGGAGTTCCTTGAGCAGCAGAATCACGCTGGGCAGCCGTTGTACAGGTCTAATAAGCAGCTCTTTGAGCGTATTGCGACAGCACGCAGGCTGTGACTCGGTCGCCTGAAATTTTCGTAAATTGCGCACGCTATATGGATTACGGTACCTTCAAGAAATTGTGAAATTTCGGCTTGTACGTGTCGCATTCGTCCAGCATCTCCTTCGCGGTGTCAAACGAGTTGATAAACGCCGGGTAGACTTTTATCAGGTCCTGGTGGTAGTCGGCCCAGATCTTCCCGATCAGATTCTCCGTATGCCAGGTTTGCCTGATGAGGGTGCGCAGGTTCTTGGCGATGTTCGAGTGGACGAGGATCAGCGGTGGAATTTTACCGAAAATTTGAGACATTTCGGATTTTGTGAGTACTTCAGACTCGAGATTTCGTTCTTCCAAGGGTTGCTTGAAGAGCTGAAAGAGTGAACATGAGTATGTGGTAAAAGTAGTCTCCGCGTACTTCGACCATCATTTTAAGTGCTCTCAAGTAGTTCTCCTCGGTCTCGAGCATCTCAAGGCAGACCTGGTGGCGTTTGTCGATGGTCTTTACTGACGTTGTGGGTTTGTCGAGGTCCTTCGGATGAGTATCCTGAAAAGGCAAAGGTTACGATAAGAACCAAAATTGTGGCAAAACTCAGTGCGAAAACGTATAAACCAAAAATTAAGAGTTTAAGCTACAGTAACACGACTAACCTGACAGCACAGAAGCATTGCTATTCTCCAAATTGTCGATCGACGACTTCGAGCACAACTTGGAGCACGACTTCCTCTTGACTTGGAAATCATCGTCAGCAAAGTTGTTCGCCGATCGCTTCCTGTTCTTGCTGATCGTGCGTCTGAACTGCGTGTATCTGCTCTCCTCCATACGGCAGCCCTGATCGACGCTCGTCCAGAACCACTCCTTCGTCACCTTGTAGAGTTGCGGGTTCGACAGTTCGAAACGTTCTTTGACGCCATCGACAATGACGTGGGTCGCCTCGCGATGGCTGTAGACTACCGTACCACCTATACAAAAAAAAGAATCAAATTCCGCCTCCTAGCTACCGTAATCTTACGATTTTTGATTGTTTGCTCGGTCATTTCTAACTTTTCTTCTGGACCGAATCCTTCGAATAAGAGATACAGATTTTCGAACGGGTGAATGCGATGCGATTCGAGCTAAATTTGGTTTACTGTAGCAGCGAATGGGAGTCGAAACTTACGAATACTTGACTTTGCGGGTTGAAGTTGATCTTGTTTCGATTTTCCCAGCACGCAGTTATCCAATTCGGGAGCATCACAGGGCGACTTTCGCGGATGTCTTTTACGGCCAACTGAAATCGGTTTTTGGACTCATTGCAAACCACACTATCTTCTTACCCTGTACGACTTTCCATGCGTCTTCTTCGTCACCAGATACGTACTCGAATCCATCTCGTTCTTGCAGCTTCCTCCCATAAAATGCACAAGTTCGGTTAGTCTCCTCATCTCCGGATCGCCGCATGATCGGTTAATGCAAACACGGACGTTCTCCAGCGACAGACCAAACGAGGGTCGATTGCGTCGTGGCAGCGTGAGTTCTTCCTTCTTCTTCGCAGCGGTTTGTCTGATCACGGCCGGACCCAAAATGCGATTTGCGCCGTTATGTAGCGTCCGGAACTCGTTGGAGTCGAATTCGTCGATCAGATAGACAATTTCTGGGTCTGAGGAATCGGCTTCGAAGAGGACCTCAAGCTTGAAGTGATCCTGAAAGCAAATGGAGTTGAATTTAACGGATTTTTTGGAAATGTTGATTTTGCGGACTGGCGATAGAGCACAGAAATGAATGACGTGATTCAGACCACTGAAAATGACCAAAACACGGTAAAATGGTGAATTTCAATCAAATCGACTCATTGAAACCGTAAATTGCAAAGAAACCAACCTTTAGCAGCGCCATCAGCTCCTGATTCTTGCGCAGCTCCTCGCCTACCACACAAATCTTTTTCACAGATCGTCGGATCGCATTTTTGCGTGACAGCGCCGACATATCCTCCTTCGGCTGCTGCTGCTGCAAATCGTCATCGCCTCCTTCGGTCGTCTTCGTGAGCGCCTTCGAAGTCCGGAAGAACTGCGACGGCGACGGACCGTGCCAGGCGTCCATCTTGCTAGTTAGTTTGAAGAATTCTTGTTCGCGCCGCGTCAATTCGAAATGCGCGCGCGAAAGCAAAGAATTGGAGACCGGTATCGATCGGCCTAAACAGTCAGTACCGCTGCTGCTGCTGCTGCGCTCTCGTTGCGTCGACGAACGGTGTGCAGAGCTTGGTGACCTCACCAAGCGGGATGTGAATAATGAGTCGACGCGCGCATCGATGAGACATCGCGCGTTCCCACACTCATTTTCAGCGCATGGTCTAAAAGCGGTTGGTTGTGAGACAGTGCTTCAGACGGGGGATCTCCTCCTGAGCCGATAGCTGATTATTAGGGTCACAACAAGCTGTCATCTATCACCAGCGGCCATTTTTGCACGAATGTTCTATGTGTACACGACAATCTCACACAATACCAAATCAAAGGAAATTTATTTCGTCCTCATTCTTCATCGCCTTCCTGCGTTTTGTCGTCCAGGTTCGACGAGTCTTCGTTCTCCTCCTGTTGCGTATTGTCCAGGTTGTCAGCATTCTGATCCTCGTTGTCCTGTGTGAGTTGACGTTTCCTCTCCATTTTCCGCCTGTGCGCATCGTAACCGGCTGGTTTGAATTGCGTAAATGAGACTTGCAATTCTTTGTCAATCTGAAATCACAGAAATGACGTTATTCAAACTGGAATAGCCGGTTTGACCTGTGCGACAGCGGCAAAATTGCAAAGTTCAGAATTGTACTCGCTAGCAGAGAAGATTGTGATGAGTTTGCGACGAGCGAAGAACGCGTAGCCAAACTCTACGGCCTGATGCGCTCGGATTACCATTCCGATGTCGAGCTGCTTCAGCTTCAACTCCACTGCATCCTCTCCGAAGACGTGAGACACAGCGCGCACTTTGTTCGGCTTGAATCCCTGAACTCCGGTTTCCGGATCCGACCACAAGAGATCTTGCGCCAGCGGAGTTTCCTTCACAGAATAGATCGGTTTCTTCAGCTTCCTGATGTCTTCCAGGCTGTTCAAGTTGGGCGAAAGGCCTCCGTGCATGCATAGAATCTTCCCTCGAATCGTAGCAGCGAGCGGCATTTCAGCGAAAACCTCGTTAAACTTTTCATAGAGCTTCAAGTAGCAGTTGAAGCGCGACTGGAGCTCTCGGAAGAAGCCGTATACCCTGAATATTGACGTCAATGGCATGAAAATCATCGGGGATAGGTACTTGTTGATGTTCTTGAGCTCGTGATTTCCACGGAGAAGGAAAATACTCTTCGGGAACTGAACTTTCAGACTGAGAAGAAGCACGATCACCTCCAGAGAGCGCGGTCCGCGGTCGACGTAGTCACCCAGGAAGAGGTAGCGATTCTTGAACGGCATTCCGCAAGCCTAGGTGCGGTTAATGCCTTGCAGTCTTCTTTAACCAATAATCCTACCGTAAATATCCACATAAGATCGCGGTACTGGCCATGCACGTCACCGCAAACGTTCACCGGAGCCGGAATGTCGATCAGAGCGGGACACTTGCGATATAGCTCCATCGCGCGGTCCAGCAGCTCAAAGATGTCACGATAATCGTAGTCGAACTTGTCATCTCCGAGAATCAGATGCTTTTTGATGAAACGACTGAGTTTCAGCTGAACGCATTCAGCTGATAAACTTGAAGATTGACTTGCGGCAACTCACAGGTTCCTTCGGAAACTGCGGGGGATCCGCGCATACGGACATCGACGGCTCCGAGCGTTCCTTCTTGCTTTTCGCCAACTTTCGCTTTGACTGCGCGCCGTCTCGGACGCTTTTGGTCTGCGATCGCTGCGTGCGCTGACTGTTGACCAACGAGACTTCCTGAAATTGCTCGCTTGATGAACGTGCCTTCGGCCTTCAACTCACCTTCGAGCCGCTCTTCTCCATTTTTCCATCTTCACTTTTCTGAAAATTGAACGCGAATTATTCCACAGAAGCCTTCCGCTTCGCACAAACCCTTGTCGAAGAAGCCTTGTTTGACTTTGTCGATCTAGGTCCCGCGTTGTCCTTCTGAAATTCGCAAACTAGATATTTCGGAAATCGAGCATCCCCGCTCACCTCTTGCGCATTCGATTCTTTGCCGGAACGAACTACTGAAGAGTTGGCAGAAACGGAAGCCATCGTTCGAGAAACTGAGGCCTTCGACCGTTCTCCACAGTGAATCTTCAAAAATTGGAATTCCGCGGTCTGCGAACAGCTTGCTCAGTGCACGTTGTCTGAGGAAAGTTGTCTCGACCACAGAGAACTTGCGAAAACCCACGAAATCGAGAAATGGGAAACTTGGAGCAGATGCTCCTCGCAACCTGTGAAGGTGAGCGCTCGTCGCAGTTTGCGACAACACATGACAGCTGCAGGGTGGCGTGATGGGTGCCGACATGACGAAGACCACTACCCAACAAGCGTCGACAGCAGAATGAACGCCAAAGCCAGCGGCACAAGCAAAACACCTCAAACACGGAAGAGCGAGCGAGTGGGATTCGTATTCATGGAGATCGTTCACGCAATCGCCACAAGATATCGGTTTCGGAATGCGGTATTCCGGTAGATTCGATCCAACGCGTCGCGTGGACCATTCGCTTCAGAGGCACTGCGCGTTTTCCGATTTTGTTCAGGAAGGCCTAGAGCGCGTCATTCAATCAATGACGAGAGCTCGTAGGCACTGTGATCGATGCGAGACCGCACGGAGAATAGACTGTCGCGTCAGACAATGACATTTGGCATCTTTTTATCGTTCATCGACGCATATTTCCGGTCCATTTTATGCACGTTTGATCTTCACGCGTTTTTAGCTCTTGGTGCGATTACTTGGACTGTAATGGACGCGGCAGAGCGTTTTCTGCGGCCACCAATCTGAGACCAAGCTGAGAATAAATGTGCATCCACGTTCTGTGAGATTGCTCTCTGGCGAAACTAAATAGAAAATATTTTGTTTTGAAAACGAGGTCACCTCGCCCGCGCTCCGCATTTTGACGATTTTTTGCAATTTCTTGTCTAAGTTGGGCCAGTTCTCTTGTTTTATTCGTGCTCGTAGAATTTTGGCAGCTCTGTAGATCGCTGTATATCAATGTGTGTCAGATCTCTTTCAATGGCTGACCGACGGGGACGATCAGTGATGGGAGGATTTCCAAGGGGACCTGATCGTTCCCACTTCGATTCGTTCATGCAGCGGCAGTATGGACAGGTATTGTTCACCTTTGTTTCCGGTAATTAATGTGCTAGTTTCAGTTGGAGTATGCGTCGGAGGATATGAGAAGAAAAATTGCCGTATTGGAGAAACGTAACAAAAAGGTACCGCGGAATTATCGTCAACTTGAATCTCTAATTTAATTCGCTGTTTGTTAGCTCGAGGAGGAGAACACGCGACTGAAGGATAAACAAGTAACTCCTACTACCACAAATTTGAAAAGTCAGGTCGCATTGTTGGAGAAGCAGAACAAGAAAGTAATAATTAATTTGTGCGAATTTTGTATATTGTGCTGCTGTTTGAAGCTGGAGGGAGCGAACGCGCGATTGAAGAGAGAGAGGGAAGATATCGGAGGAAAGCTGCTTCTATCGGAGAACCGTAAAAGAGCGGTAAGACATGCGGTGACCAACTCAACTCTAAATGTTTCTCCATGATTTTAGCTCGAACAAGAAACGGCGCGATTGCAGACCGCGAGCACAACGACTCCTACTACAGTAAAGACTGAGAACGTTTCACTAGAGAAGCGCTACAAAGCGGTATTGTTTAAAACTAAGATTGTCATTCTATTTGGATTTTTATAGCTTAAACAGGAAATGGATAAATTAAGGATAGAGAAGGAAGAGGTAATTCGATAGAGATTTTATAGCAATCTGTGAGTTTGTTTCTAGGACAATGCTGCGCTTCAAGAACGGATTGATGCGCTCGAGAACGAAAATGCGATCGTATGCGTTTCCTTTTGTGGCGGCTAGTAGTGCTACTTATCGGATTTCAGTTTGTGGATGAGAAAGCTCGGCTAAACACCGACATTGTCAACCTCCGTTCGCTTCTGTCAGAAACTCAACGCGAGCTCGCCACCGAGCGAGAGAGACAGGAGCCTCCTTCATGGAACAGAGAAGAAGAAGATGACGATGTGATTGTTTTGGATTCGGATGGCGATATGGAAGATGATTCCTATTGGGAAGAGGAAGACATTGAAATGAACGAAGCTGCTCAGTGCACTGTGTCCACAAATCGCGAAATCGCTCAGGTTTGTTGAAAGAATGTGGCGTTGACTCGTCAACAAATGACTTTGTTCAGTGGCAGGAATTAAGACCTGACAACAACAGTCGAATTGTCTTTGGAAACCGATTTGATGGAAGCAGTAGCAGCAGTAAGAGGAGAATGAAGCCGCAATGTAAAAAGTGTCACGAGTTGATTACGTCGCACCGCAGTGAGCACATAGCAACACATCTGAATTTGAGGATGCGCTGTCCGGTTGTCAGCTGCTCTACACCGGACTTTAACATTCGGAATCATCTCAGAGTGGGTTATTATGCGAGAAAACGTGTTCAGGAAAATGGATTCTTTTAGGTAATCCATAATCTAACAGTAGCCGATTTGAACGAAAAGCAGAAACAGCTTTACGATGCAGCGAGGGAAGCTTTCTCCGAGGAAATTAAGAAGGTCAAGCATAACTTCTTCTCATATTAGATTTGTCGGTCGATTTCGGCTACCATATGGCTTTCGCATTAGTGAATTTATGTTGTCAATTCTATTGATTAAACTTCATATCTTGTGTGCTTGTTTTTGTGCTATGGTCTTGTACAATATAGTGCTTATTGCGATCTCTAATTTGAATCGGATCAAACTGATTCGCTTAGCATAAACTGGCGTCCGTGAGATTATTATTATTATTTATTTAGTTGTATTTATCTTATTGTATGAAACATTTCAGTATTTAATCATTGATTTTTCCGTGCCACTTTCATGTATTTTGAGAATTGCTTTTGATATTGCCGTTCCGATAGCGTTTGCTCAATTTTGGGTTTTGAAACGAAACTTTGTGAGAGCAAGCGCTTGTGAGGAAGTAATTTTCGCTTTGTTCTCTTGTCTTCATGTGCCACGCGGTTCGTGGAATTTGTGTTGCTTGCTGATCTGCGGTATTTTGATTGTTAGCGTTTATGAGATGACGTTATTGGTGGCAATTTGTGCTTTTCGAACTGTCGGAGCGAGAAACTTGTCATCATCTTCATTGTTATTTCACGGAAACGGCCTTTTGAGATGTTGTTGGCTTTGGCATCAGTCTGCTATGCGAACAAGCAGTACGACAAAGCTTTGAAACACTTGAGAACGACACTTCGAAGAAAAATTGACTGCGGCGTGAAGGTTCGGGTTGGAATTGTGTGCTGTTTCTACCAGCTTGGTGATCCAGCCAAGGCAAGGTTAGTGGTCATCAGGTTGTACAATGCTTAAATTATTTGCTTAAGGCGTGCATTCGAGCGATCGGTTGAGCATTGACCCAAAATGCGTTAGCGCAATGCTGGCGATGACAACCCTGGACCACATCGAGTGGGGCTACGAAGGAAGTCTGCGGTGGTTGGTGGCCGCCTGGAAAGAGGATCCTTCGAATGTTTACACGCTGCAGAAGATCTGTGACTACTATTGTCATCAAGAGGTAATGCGTCACTTGTTACGGAAATTCATGGCTTCTTCAGGAGTATTCAAAAGCACACCGGTTGGCGAAGAAAGCTCTCGGCAACGACGACTATGCAGCTGTTTGCAACAACATCGGAATAGTTTATTCCAACGACAAGGAGTTTTTAAGTGCGCTAGAGCTGTTCAAAACAGCTCAACAATGCATTCCAAAGTATGCTACAGATCGGTTGAACACAGTCATGTTCAATACAGCCCGATGCTATGAGGAGATGGAGTATACTAGTGCTCAAGAATTGTATGCAGCTATTTTAGAACAAACTCCAAATTACATTGAAGGTGAGAATTCTTACTGAGTTTGCCAATTACGGTTTTGTTCAAACGTTCAGCTCATCTTCGCCTTGGTCTTATCACCCAACTGCTTGGCTCTCGCAGGGGCTGCTGAGCACTTCCGAAAAGCAGTCAAGCTAAATCCCCACAACATTGTCGCACTTGTTCTCAAGGCTAGCCTGTATGACAGGACGCGGAAAGAAGAATGCGAAGAGCTTTACCACATGTCGAAAGAAATTCTAAAATTGGCGCCTGAGGATACGTATGCTGTTACGCTCATGGGAAACGCAACGCTGCACATGTACTTCCATTTGAAAAGAGACGACCCGAAGACGGTACGTTAGATTCGTTTGTTGATCATTTTCACTAAAGCCGTTTTTAGAGAGCCTCCTACCTTCAGCGCGCGCAATCCCACTTTAAATCTGCATTGAAACTGTCTTTGCAAATGTTTACGCAGCTCACGGAATTGGTATACTGTGCAAATTCCTAGAATTGAAATAACCAATTCATCTCAGGATGTGTTCTGACCGCAGCAGGCGAATTACGAATGGCATTCGCGAAGGATCTTTGAAGCCTCGGGATCTGTGGCAAATCTTGCACATCTCTACATGAAGACCCGCCAGTTTACAAAATCCGCAGTCTTCTTTAAAATAGCTGCCAAGAAGAACAACTGCGAAAATGACATCAAGCTAACTGAAGCGTTGGCGAAGACATACTACAGATCCGGTCAACTCGAACAATGTCTAGAAGTACTCGAAAAGGTTCGACGCGATTGAGCTGATGAATTCAAGTGAGCTGGTTTTCAGGGATTGATTGAAAATCCATCCAAGCCTGAAATTATCTTCA
This sequence comes from Steinernema feltiae, assembly GCA_007213375.1. Taxonomy (NCBI): domain Eukaryota; kingdom Metazoa; phylum Nematoda; class Chromadorea; order Rhabditida; family Steinernematidae; genus Steinernema; species Steinernema feltiae. The sequence goes on along the minus strand of MQUG01004147.1, from coordinate 5,373 downwards.
AAATGGCGATATGTTTAAGAAGTATTTCAATCCGGGCTACCAAGAGTAGTCACTGCAGCAATTCGATGGTTAAAGCTGTCGAAGGTGTCAAGAGAGCGGCTGAAATGCTCCAATTCCTACGTACAAACCGGAATCTCCTGAAAAACAGTCAATTATCGAAAGAGCGGCTAGTTGCGGAAATAGAGGCTTGCGATGGATGTTTGAAGAAAATCCACAAGTCAAATGCAATCGAAAATGCCAAGAAGAAGGAGTTGGTTGACGGAGAGAACCGTGTTAAACAACAGGAAGTTATTCGACAGTTCCGTTTGGATGCCGAGCGCAAAAGACTTGATTGAAGAAGAAGAGAGAAAACGCGTCGAATCCGAAAGAGTCGCGGCGAAGCGCAAAGAATTTCTTGCAAGAAGGAAACACGCGCTTACATTACCTGTGTTGGTATGATCTCGTCTTATCCTACCTATGCTAATGCGAGCTTCTTAGGCTGACGACAAGAAAACAAAATCCGTACGCCGAAGCGGAGAGAAAGGAGAGGACAGCTTTCTGAATGACGATTCCGATATTGGTGAATTGGACAACGACGACACTCCGAAGAAAAAGAAGGTGAAACGTGCACGACGTTTGCAGAATCAGTGCTACGGCGTAGCTGGGTTGCTCTTTGAAATTGTCTCTTCGTAATACAATTATTGTTTTTTTCCTGTCGGTTGTTTTAGGTTCAACTTACCTATTAACACACGAGTAAAACACACCAAGAGGCGGCTAATAACAAGGGCCTTTCGTGTATAAAAGCCTTTCGCTCGTTTGGTCGTTAGACGGACGCTAATCGCGCAACTCAACGTCAGTCGACAGCTTTGCATCCGCATTCATCGCTCTGCTCCTGAGTTCCAGCTGATCACGAAGCAGATGACGCCGATGATTCTCTTGTTCCTGTTGTCCACGATGCTCGGGAGCGTCGTGGAGACTCATTTTTTTGGAAAGGGACCGTGGGGATATCCATGGTTCTGCATACATCGTGGTGTTGTGCCGCTGATTGAATCGTAAGACCGCCAAATGCTATTCGTTTTGTTTAAGCGGTATGCAACTCGAACGGGATTTGAGCTGCCTACGCTTGGTCTCATATTCATCATCCTCCTAAATATTTAGCTGCGCTGACGTGCGGAATCACAGATTTCTGAAGCGTCTGAGTCTGACGTGGACCTCCAGACTTTGCTTTCATGCCTCCGTCGGTCGATCGAAATCAGTCGAAGCGAATTCGCAGCTGCTAGCAAGTCGATCGTCTTCCTTCTCACTATCACCATGGTCAGTTCATCAATTTCCCACGTATTTCTGCTCCATCGCGCTCATTTTCAGACGAACAGATCATCTGACTCCGAAATTCGCTCGTTGATGGACGCGCTGATCGACACCGTGGTCGATTCTTCGCCGCCAGTTTCATCAGTGAACGCTCGAAGCCGTCCTTCGAAGGTGAGATATTCTGGTTTCTGTATTGACATAATGACAATTCTACTGCTTAGAAGGCTCGTGGAAAGAAGAAAAGCAAGAACCCGAAAACTGGTTATCCCAGTCAAGGAAACGATTATCGCGCAACCATCCGCAAGATGTGCAGAAACGTGAGTTAAGGCAAGCTCGGTGGTGATTGGATGAATCGTGTTTGCAGGTCGAAAATGCCTCTGGGAAACTTAGCATCCGAGCCGACGCTCTTCAAAGTCATGCAACGACATCGCCAGCGACCTTGTTTTGGAAAATCGCTTCTGAGTGCACAAACCTCCTGCGTATGACCAACAAGAAGACGCTGACGGACAAGACCGTTAAGTCTGCTACGAGACTCGTTCTGGTCGGCGAGTTAGCTGTACAAGCTGGGCAGGAAGCATCGAAGGCGTTGGCGACGGCGAAGCTTAGCCGCCAACGAAGCTGAGCGGTTCGAATAATGAGGATTCGGAAACAACTCTTAATCTCTCTGCGAAGACCTTTGTTTCATCATCAGTGTTCGGGATTCTGTTTCTAGTGACATTCAGTTGATAACTAAATTGTATTTCATAGTTGGCCTTTGTTTCTCTTCATGTTGAGACCGCGAGACCTAAGACCGCAGACCTGAGATGTCTTCCCTTCAAGCGAGTTGTTCAACTATTTTCGCGCCAAATATTGGACACATTTGGAAATGGGGACTCGATTTGAGCGAGATCTGAGCACCGAAGTTCCGTGGGATCTCGAGATGTTCACCGCGGTCTTCAGCAAATGGAAGAGCGGAGATCTGCTTCTGGTCGACTGTCACGGACGCATGGCGTTTGAGACCAGCGAGCTCTGCTCGATTCATCCAGACATACTCGTGGAAGAAGCGGGAGGAGAATTCGATTGGAAGGACGAGTTGCGCGGAGAGGCGAGTTGCGTGATTCATCAAAAGGCGAGCGGAGAACGCGATTTCAATCTCGAATGCAACATCTACCTCTCACATGTAGCTCGTCGAGCGCTGTTTGGATCGTCTGTCTAGATGAGTTCGCCCGGCTCAATTGTCGAGATACGAAACTTAAAGTCCTCCGCCGTCTTCCCCTCGAGGATGTTGGCGGTGTACTTGACGAGCGTTACGATCAGGTCGGGGATCTCAAAGTAGTAGGCGGCGTTGATGACGTCTGCGAGCTTCGGTCGCGGCACCAGCGGCTCCAGGAGCTCCGTGTCCTCCTTGGCGACGTTGCGGTTGAAGCGGTGTCGTTTGACATAAACATGATAAGCTTCATGAGTCGTTCCATATCATCGAGCTTCGCTACGTGTCAGGCGCGGAACGAATGCTGATATTTCTCATCCACGACAGAAATCGATTTTATTGCTACGTGCTTCCAGTTTGGATTCTAAAGCAACTCGTCCATGGTCAGTAATTTCGTCGCTCCCCTGCGGCGATCAAGGATTGCCGAATCCACACATCCACTCGCAGTTGTCGTGGCCTATGTATTGAAAGGTCGAATCGTCTCTTCAGGCTACAGTCGCAACCGCAACGCAATAGATAATCGGGTGTTTATTTTCATACAAGATCTTATAATTATATGATTCGTCATAAAACTTCATTTTGTAGATATAAATACAATTCACAAATAGGTTGCGATGCTCGGTTTGTGCGCCGATGGCACCAGCACATGTCGGAAGAACGAGCGTCCGGGTTTGTCGAGTCCCAAGAACGTGATCCAGTGGTCCTTCGACTCCTGCGAGAATACCTGAGAAACCGAAAGATTCGTGTCAGTTCTCTGAAAAACCAAAATTAATCCCAGTTTGTGCATGAATCAGCGCACGATGTATTCTATGGCTCTTGTGATACAGTTTTTCTTCGACTCCTGCGAGAATACCTGAGAAACTGAAAGGTCCGTGTTAGCTTTCTGAAAAACCAAAATTAATCCCAGTTTGTACATGAATCAGCGCACGCTGTATTCTACGGATGTTGTGCCGTAAGATACCATCGCCACTTGCCAAAAGAAAACCGCTAAACTGGCCATTAATCCCAAAAAAATTATGAGTTGCGCTCCGGCGATGACGAACGTTGAGAGCGCGTACGGTTCAGTGAAGCACATGGCTCTCCTTATGATGCCATCGTCTGGTAACACGCTGCAGTAATGTTTCTCAGGTGTTCTCTACAAATAGAATCGGTAGAATGGAAAAGAAGAACTTAAATTACCCAGATTAAATTGTGCCAAATAGTGTTTAAGCCAGCGATGAGGGCATAGAAGCACGCGAACGACAGGAATCCAGCGAATTGCACGAAATGGCGATGATTGTAGAGCCCAATACACTGACCGATGAAGAAGCAGTGGTGATCCATCCTCCGAATGCACCGATCGCACATGCGACAGTGATGAGTGCCTTCTGGTTTGTAGTTTATACAGATTTCGCATCGCGGAGATCTGTTGGTCTGGAAAATCAGAAAATTACTATCGAAAACTCTAAAATTACGCTCACCATTGCGACGTATCCCGGACAAACGAAGTATGTCATGGAGAGGTGGAAGAGTATATTGATGACCAAGTAGAGTCCTATCAGCGCCACGAGAGAACCGATCCAGGAACCATACATTGTGTACCCATAAGGCAACACTACAGAATATTCCACAGCTACCACCATGATTATCAGCATATTGATGAAGATGAACGGAAACTGAAGTGAAATCTACTAATAAATAAAACTGAACATGCTGTCCGTAACGCAATGCACTACGCGCTTTCACTCTGTCTGGCGGCGCGCGCGCGACCGGTCGTTCGAGAGTCGTAAATGATAGCTCATTCGACGCGGAATATTTTTGTGAAAGGCGCGAAACGCCGAACGGAATCACGATGACGAGGCGAGCCGCGGAGCAGCGAGTAAGATGCGGTTGATAGTGAAGGGCTTTGGAGAGCTGCGCGTAGCGCAGTTCCTCCGAGGATTGAGGAATCCGAGCCGAGAAATCGACGAGCCCATTGCCAAACGCTTTTCAATTTAGAATCGCAAGCGTTCACCTCTATGCTAAACTTAAAAATAAAAACATCTTCCACATTGCGCTTTGTGCCTAGCGTCTAAGCGCGATTCGCGCGCGAAGCCTCCGTTTATAATGAATAAGGCGCGAAAGCGCGCGCTTACCCAACGAAAGAAACATTCCATCATTTCGAGAAGATCGTCTTCAAGCCACCGAATGAGTCGGCCGCTCATCGCACGCAGTAAGGTGAAAATTTCAGCGAGCGAGAGGCGCGCGCGCGTCGACTGCAACTGACATACTACACATCCAGTCAACTCGAACAATGTCTAGAAGTACTCGAAAAGGTTCGAGCGATGGAGTTGAGCTGATGATTTCAATGAAATTATCTTCGAAATGGCGATATGTTTAAGAAGTATTTCAATCCGGGCTACCAAGAGTAGTCACTGCAGCAATTCGATGGCTAAAGCTGTCGAAGGTGACAAGAGAGCGGCTGAAATGCTCCAATTCCTACGTACAAACCGGAATCTCCTGAAAAACAGGCAATTAACGAAAGAGCGGCTAGTTGCGGAAATAGAGGCTTGCGATGGATGTTTGAAGAAAATCCACAAGTCAAATGCAATCGAAAATGCCAAGAAGAAGGAGTTGGTTGACGGAGAGAACCGTGTTAAACAACAGGAAGTTATTCGACAGTTCCGTTTGGATGCCGAGCGCAAAAGACTTGATTGAAGAAGAAGAGAGAAAACGCGTCGAATCCGAAAGAGTCGCGGCGAGCGCAAAGAATTTCTTGCAAGAAGAAACACGCGCTTACATTACCTGTGTTGTATGATCTCGTCTTATCCTACCTATGCTAATGCGAGCTTCTTAGGCTGACGACAAGAAAACAAAATCCGTACGCCGAAGCGGAGAGAAAGGAGAGGACAGCTTTCTGAATGACGATTCCGATATGGATG
>MQUG01004146.1:0-20156 GCA_007213375.1 Steinernema feltiae | reverse complement strand
GCGAATGATTGATTTCGCCGAATTCGAGAGTCATGCGGCGGACGAACGTGCGATTAATCGCGCCTTCGACGAAGAGTGTGTTCGATGCGAGCGAAAACGAGTTGAAGAGGCGCTGTGGTGCTGATGTGTACGCGGCGGAGGTGCACTTGGAGAAGGAGCGAAAACATTCTTAAAAGGAGAACCGGAAATTGCGGGAATGCGTTGGAGGTTAGACAGAGATGACTCGCTTTGCGTGCGTGTGGTCGAGTTCAGAAAGTAGCTGATTTCTTGGATAAAAGAAGCGATTAGGGCTGTTCCAAGTGGCTGTGTCGATCAGAAATAGATATTTTAAGGCTGAAATTGTTCTTTTTTTTAGTTTTCTAGTGAATCCTCTCCTCTATGTGGTTGTTTTAGTTTGATTACCTCGAAATAGCTTAAATCGATCAAAAGTAAACGTAAATATGAGCGTTCTTTTAAGCCTCCAATCAGGTCTGGATCGATCTTTCAGGCACAATTGTCGTAGGTTCTAACATTCTATTTATAGCCAAGCAAACCATGACGTGGTTAGGGAGAATAACCTTTCGGTCAACGTCGCTTTCAAGAATGACTTGGTTAGGAGACATATTGGATTCTGCTAGTTTACAAGTACAAGCTGCTTGTTGCGCGTTTAAGCCTGTGATTGTTAGGCGCTTATTATTGCGGTAAGATCAAATTTAGAGAACTTGTTGCCTAGAGAAGTTGAGATGCCATTGAGAATCTACAACTCATTATCAGTGTCAATGTCAATCTGGAGAGGAACGAAAGTTGCAATGAAGTGAGAGCGCTGAATCGAGATTCAGCGAGAAGAATGTTTCTTGATTTCTGAAACGTTCGCGTTCGCCGAATTGAAAATTCCGCCAAGCAAAAGTGTAATTCGATTCTTGACGAATGGTGACTCGTGTGAAGGACGACCTCGGAGACAACAAGTTGAGGAGGTGACGCCACCGCTGTGAAACGGGATTATTCAGATAAAAATAGACCTGACAAAGAAGCCAAGGACAGGAATGGCTTTAAGGAGATAAAATTACAGAGTAAGACAAACGACAGTGGCCTGCAGCCATACAGCACTTGTGTTAAGTTTCCCTTGACAACCAGACAGCGTGGGATCCCTGTCTGCGCCTCGCGAACCGTGATAATCTGCCATAAAACACAAAATTCGCTCTAATAGGAGAGTTGTGAATGCACACAATTCTCTGTAGCTATGCAACGGTTGCGGAAAAGACCAAAGCCAGCCTGAAATTGAGAAATTTGGCCTTTTTTGGGCACAACGTCGCGTAGAGACAAAACGGAAATGTGGTAGTAAGCGTTGTTATGGCGCGGGCAACAGCTAGATTTGCTCTTCTTCTCTATTTAAGCTTCCATCTACAGGTATTTGTTTCAAGTTATGTTTTAATCTGATTGGAAGATACTGTACGGGTACTGTAGGAGCTGTTCAGATAATTCTTTAACTTGGCGGGAGCTTCTAGAGAGTTTTTGGTCAATTTTATCGTTTGTACGTGTATAATGACCTCGATTGTTAGCGAAAAGCCTCAGAACCCAACCTGTTACAGTAAGATTTGACTTTTTTTTATCACAAAGAACAGTTTGGCCTGTTGATCTCGGCGAGCACAAAGCAGTAGTCAAACTATTAAAAAATTACCACAAATCTGCTCATTTCAAACGGTTTAATCTGTTAATCGACTTAAACTCGTCCTGTCCCTACAGTAACCCTGCTAATCAAACCCCTAAGAGTACGATTTCCAGGGCCACTCGACCGCTGTCACATCTGCATACATCAAGACGACCGATTACATTCTGATCATGTACGCCACAGGCGAACTGCGCTCTGGCAAACGGGATTTGGAGGATTGCGTCGCAACCTGCATGGCGAAAGCAGATTGCAAAGGCGGCATTTACGGATCAACCGGGGGACATTGTTACGTCGCCAAGCAGCTTCGCTTCCAAACAGACGCCAAGGACGCCGCAAAGCCGGTTCGACCTGAGGTCGGCATTACGAGTTTTGTCCTCCTCAACGAAAGCGAACTGGCGGAGTCTTGTGGCGGAGATGTCTTCAACTTTGTGAAGAGTTTGTTAATCCTTATTAATTATAAGTGCAGCGGTGATTGTAGGCAGGGACCCAGGACTCCAATGGACCGACCTGGAAGAAATCGAGAAGAGAAAGGCAGAAGAGAGTGGATCATCGCAGTAGATCCATTACTGCATCGCAACTCAGAATAGAACATTGACCGATTGTAGGGGCTTAGCGTAAGCTCAACCTGGCTAATTTAGTCATTTGATAAATTTGCTTCAATTGTAAAAATTGAAGATTAATTTTACAAATTTGAGAAGTGTGGAAAGATCAACGGAAAGGTCGTTTGCAACACTAGTATCACACTCCAAGATGGCTATAGTTTCAGTGATCTTGTTGTTTGAATAACCCGTTTATGGCACTGGGGAAGTGCTGGGCAATATTGTGTAAATTAAACAAAATTAGTAAAAAATTCAGCGATTTGGCCGATGGGAGCATTCTACGACTCCACCTGACCGAAGTCATTATCCTCAAAAGAGACTCGATTTCGCTCCCTTAAGCTACGTATCAGTGTAAGCAATGTCGTTCTCGATCATTCCAATCGTATCGGTCGTGACAACACTTTAAGCTTCTCAATAAGTGCTTAAAGCAAATCTGTACAGTTTCGAGCAAAACGTGAGATTGACGTTCAAGAGAAGATTTCCTCGCTTCTCACTGCATATCAAACATTCAAACCCTATGGAAACGCACTTTCTGTGCACTTTGCAGACAGCCACGTAGATGGATTTCCACATTCAGAGCTCTAACATTCATTTTACGACCATGTCACCAAGGACACAAGCTCTGATCTTCATTTTTGGATTTGCTGCTTCAAACCTACAGGTAATGTTTATTTCAGTCATAAAAATCAAACTGTCATCAAATCATGTCAATACGCTCGAGTTTATACAAGAGTTAAGCCAAAACACCATCTTTAGAGTCCTACACTTGCCCTCAAAGCCGCTTACATTGAATCCTAACACCGAAATCTTTGATGCGAGAGGAAGCAAAGCGATTTGGAGAGTTAGATCCTTTAAATATGCGTCGCTGAGTGCATGAAGCTTGGTGTGTACTGTAATGGAGGATTCTACAACAGACAATCAAACGGCTGCTTCTTGAAGGACGCTTTGGCCGACTCTTTCTTCGTGCAAAGCGAATATCAGCGCGTAAATAAGATTTTTAAGAGCTTCATGCTGCTGAACTCCGAGGAACTTGGATGTAACCAGACATTGAAAGCGATGGCTTCCAGTAAGTGCCTTGGTGACATCGAAAACAGTGAAGCGTGCTGTAATTTAGAACGACGAAACAGCGCTTATAGCTGGAGTGATCTGGAAGAAGCAAAAGAAAAGACTAGTGAAACTTCAGTCTTTTAACTAATATTTGTGACTGCTTGTACTGCTTATGCTACCGTAATACTGCTTAAAACGTTCAATTCATATTTAGGGCAGCATGCTACAAGTAAAGATCACAAAAAAACAGCGATTTATCTATTCGATATGAGGTGGCATCTTGAGAATTGCATGAGAACGCGACGTTTTTATTGTTGTATAAACGCTGAAGCGCGCGCGATCCGCGCCTTTAGTTAATTGTGATTGTAAACTTTCCTGAATTTTGAACACTGAATAGAGCGCGCGTAAAATGTAAGTTCATTACGCTAGTTTTCATTAGTTTTCACATTTTTAGCGCACTTTCGAAAACTGATTAAATTTCCATTTCATTCCACTTTGATCCGCTACTCAACTTTGCTTCTCGCCAACAAACAACCGCTTCATCGCAAAATGAGACACCTGACATCTATCCTCAATGCAACGTTTGAAAGACGTGCGCGCGGTGGCTCATTGGTAGCGGGTTTGTCTGTTGTGCGCGGTGTCTGAGTTCGACGCCCGGTGGCGTTGTCTTTTTTGTGTTCTGTTCTCTGAACGACCGGTCGTTTCAACGTCTCGAATGACTCCGGTGCGGACAGAAAAACACACACACACACACAAACATACCCGTCAGTTTGCGCTTATTTATAGAGGGGGATATTACGTTCTTCGTTGAGCTTAATCGACAAAGCGCAAAATTGACCATGAAACAAACTCGTTTGGCGCCGAGTCGTCCTGCTTCGGGTCAATAGTTCAAAGGTCAAAGGTCAAAGTTAAAAGTTATGTCGATAGGCAGCTCTCTCTCTCTCTCTCTCTCTATCTCTCTCGCAGGCATCTCTCAAATTGTCTTGTCAAATTAAAATTCCGTCAAAGCGCGCCAGAAAGCGTAAAATTTGCTACAGTAAGATAAGCACGGATGCAAACTAAGCGAAACTTCGAAAAATTTATGGCACTTGTCCTGTCGTCGAATTGTAATTTTGTCCATATCCTTCTGCACAACTCGTTTCAAGGATTCCACGTTGGTTTGCCAGATGCAGAAAGCTTTCTCCTTCAAGATCCTAAAATCGCAAATTGTATTCAGAGAAATCTGGAGAGTTAAGAGGCTAATTTTTCGTGTACATGTGAAGTTCTGTGGCGTCACTGTGCTGGTCTTGTTATCAAGAGCCAGATGTGCAGTTGGTAATGCAGCGCCAACTGTGTTTTGTTTTTTGTTTTGGTTTTAGCAGATGCCAAAAAAATAGCTGAATGAGAGGCGTAAAGCACTTCAATCTGAAGTTGCTTGGATACCGCGCACCCACATACTTCCACATATTTTCGAACAACGAGTGCGCGCATCTCCAAGTTCCTAGCCCGTTCAATGTCTTTGCAAACTTCAAAACTTGCTACTTCTCTTCTTCTACTCTATCTTCAGGTTCGCTCCCACTCCTCTGTCTTCAAATTAGCCTTATAGATCCGCTGTGATGCCCTGCAAGCGGCGTACATGACTTCGACTCATGCCTACCGGCTAGAATTTCTCACTTGGCGTGCAGGCCCGGGCACTTCGTTGACGGACTGCATTGCGATGTGCATGACTAATGCGCCGTGTGGCGGCGGTGTTTACTATCAGGGACTTGCGTGCTATTTGACTCATTCCCGCAGATTATAGTCTATCAGCTTCCCAATCAGTACGTTTTGCCGCTGCCAGCTGGCGCAACGAGCTTCGTTCTGCTGGATGAAGAAGAACTGGACTGCGAGAAGGATTTTGTGCAGATCCTGATTGGTGGGTTACTGTAGAATGAAGTGAAAATTTAGAGAATTGATGTTGCAGATCGACAAGGAAAAGGCACATGGGTTGATCTAGACGCGAGGAATGAAGTCTGAAGAGTTGCTGAACGTGGATACATTTAACTTGACTTCTAGTATAAAGCAAGTGTACTGTAGACCGCCATAATGTCACCGCTTGTAGCAAATTGTAGCAAATTGATTTTGCGTTTTGTAACATCAACCAAAGCAACGCACATTGACCTTACATTCACGTGCTGTCGTGACTTGTCAGTGAACTAAAAAGGAACCAGAAAACCCATGATTTTCAGTCTAGGAGTGACGTAACCAGCGAACAGCTTGAGTCATGATTTCTACGACGTTTGCGTTCGCCGAATTCGCCCGTCTGGAAGGCTGGAAGAGTGTAATCTCTTCTTTGACAAAGAGCGTGACGTGTGGCGGCGTTGAATGCAACACGTAGAGGAGAATATTTGAAAACAACGACCAAATTTATCAACATTTCTGAATTCTAATGCTTTGATTTTAAAATTCCAACAAGGTTATTTCATCTAAACAACCATAAAAAACAAGTTTTTTGAATTCTCAAGTGCACGGGTTCGCTGAATTTGATGAAGGAAAAGGAATATGGTGAATAGGAAGTCACAGAATGGTTGACGAGAAAGCGCAGATTCAATCATATTACGAATTAAAAATAGCTCTGTAAACGCCAATTATTGACGTTTAAGCATCTCATCTTCAGATTATCAATTAAAAACTGTGGTCATGAATGTTGTTTGCTTCTCCGTAGTGCCGCTGACAAGTTTGTAGCCGGTTTACTGTGATTTTTGTCAACCAATCCTCGATAATTAGTGGTCGTTCTCGAGCCGGATCAGGAAAGATCAAGACACAAACGCGAAATCAAAATGTTTTAGGTAAATTCTAATTTCTAACCATTAAGCGACTGGTGACTCGGCTCTCTGTGTCGTATCTTGGAAACAACGCACCGCTCTAGTCCAATATTCCGTTTCTAAGAGTAATTCAAGCGATGCGGCTTTCCATCGTTGTCGTATCTGTGCTAGTTCTTCTGAATCAACCGGTTCAAGCCTTCTTCTTTGGTATTCTACTCACATTTTACATTTTAGGAATTACCGTACGCTCTAACAGCAGCTTACAAGACGTCAACAGATGTTTACTTCAACAAACGAAGCTCGTTTGTGAGTTTGAACTCCACGTTGACAAAATGCGTCCGCGAGTGCATGACGACAGAGTTACTTGACTGCAATGGAGGACAAGTTCAGAATGGAAATTGCTACATGCTGAATACGCTGAATGCCCTCGAGCCGCCATATGGACGGAAAGCCAAATTCCAAAGTTTTGTGTTGCTGGACAAGCAGGAGATGTCGTGTGAACACGAATTCGCAACGACTGCGCAGCGTTAGTTGCAATTAAACTGAGATTCACATAGTTAGTCCCTTATTTTAGGTCGATCGAATTGGCTTTTCTCAATACGTTCAGGGTGGACCGATTTGGACGTTGAAACTGACAGCGAAGAGGACTATTGATATCGTGGACGTGGCAAAGACAACGTGGCGAAAGAACGCCGCTTGATCTAAAAACTAGAACGCCATAAATTTCATTTCCTAGCCAACATTGCGTGGAAACGCATTTTCGGAGATTTAGCATCGCTCATACGGCCAATGTCAGTCTCAGCTCACCTGTGGCAATATGACCTTGCGTGCAGCTTCGATTCTCCCAATATTGCTTCTGGCTGTCCTTCAAGACGTAAAATAAACCGTGTTTTACCAAATAGCCCCTCTTTAGAACCGTTGCGATGCCGTGACAGCGGCATATAGGAAGTCAAGAACTGCCCTCGCAGTGGATTCAATGGATGAAGGGTTTGAATCAAGTTTTACTGACTGCGTCGCTGTTTGTATGATGAATGGAGATCGGTGTGGCGGTGGAGTCTACGATGCTCTCAATGAAAGGTGTTTTCTGCTCAGTTCGCTTAAACTCGTCAAAAAAGTTAATGGCAAGTTGGCTATTTTTCACAAAAACAGGTCTGCCAGAAGGAGACTTTTGAGTTTGTCAAATTAGATAATCGTTACAATGGGATTGTTTCAGCTAAAAAAGTACCATATCTCGACCTCGCTTTATTGACGGGAAGTCAGCAGCTTCGTTCTACTGACTGAAAGTGAACTATCCTGCAACAGCACCTTCGACGACGTCATACGGGGAAGGGGCAAGTGAACGCGGTATTAACATGAGAAGATTGGCAAAGTTTAGAAAAGACGAGAACGAATGGGTGGATCGATCTGGAGGAGCTGGAAAAGAGACGCGCTTTGGAGCGAGGACTGAGCGGAGGGAGCCGGGAAGCTTGAAGCGTTTGCGGGAAGCAGCTGGATTTGACAATTTGATATTCAAATAACCGATACGTTAGGTTCTCCATAAATCGCTTATTGAACTTTTAAAATGGAAATAAATTTGTTTTTTTGTCAAAGATGCTAGGAGGCTTGTGTTTGGCGTATCATTGACAAACGACGTTTGCTGAGCGCTTTCGCAGAATCTGCGCGATTCTAATTGCTTTTCATTGCGATGTTGGACGACAGCGCCGATTCCTGATGAGATATTCAGCTTTGGTTTCTAGGGCTTTCTAATGCTTGAGAGAAGAGCAATCGATCTAAAATTGCTTTCCGCTCCGTCTCCTTAGATACTGGTCTTCATCGCATTCTTCGCTGCAGCGCCTCCGCGTCAGTTGACTTCGTTCGTTCAGTGCAATGGCCCACATGCTTCACTTACTATTCGCGCTGATTCTCAGCTACGACCAGGTCTCAATAGCTAAATTACACTTGTTTTACGATTTTCTGTTCAGATCGCCGAATCTCTAGAAGCCGCCTATGTGGAGTCGACCAACTACGTCCTGAAACGAGATAATGGGTATAACATGACTGAGACGCTCAGTTTTAAGGAATGCGTGACAAGATGCATGTTGCGGACCGGTGGTTACTGTAAAGGTGGAGTTTTTGACGTGAACCATAGAATTCCATGCTACATCATCGATCATCCCTCGATAGACGAAGGTCAAACTCGAGAAATTGCAGCCTCTGAGCCAGGTCCTATAAGCTTTCTGCTTCTGAGCGAAGCGGAGCTCCCGCTGTCGTGTACAAGCTTTCCTGATCTTACTTTAAGTGAGTTTTTAATTCTTATTTTTAACGAAAACTTACTTTCAGAGAGATACGAAGGAGGTCTCTGGACCAACCTGGAGAAGAAACACTAAGACCGAGTCCTTAAAATATCGAATTAAAACTTGAATTGTAGTTCAGATGGAAGTTCAGATTTTTGGTTTTCAAATAAACGAATTGTAGCTAGAGAAGGCAATAAAATTGTAGTTTTATCGCATAGATTTTCTCGATTTCCGGTTGTTTCTTAGAAGCAAAACGGCGTTTCCCTCTTTCCATGACGACCACATCCAAAAGCTCTTCGTTTCAATGTCAGAAGCTTTTATTTCATCTCTCTTGTGGCGTTCAATGTGGACGCGTCGCTTCCTCGTGGCCTTGTTTTTCAGTCTGCACTCCGTTATCCAGGTAAAACATGGATTTGAATGTAAAATGTGATTCACCTGAAAAAGAGCTTAAAAGATGGATGAACCAACATCTGGCTTTGATAGCTATGACGATTTTGTTGTGGTTATAAAACAAGCCGACTTCAGGGAGCTGCTATTACAGCTGATTTCATGGAACTCACTGGAAAGAGTGTGGAGGGAGAAACACGAAAGTTGCCAGCTGACAATGCTGCAACAATCGACGACTGCATGATGGAGTGCATGATGAGTAATGGCTGCATTGGTGGAGCTTTCGATAATCACCTCAAACTGTGCACAACTGTTGCCAGCATTGAGATGAAGGAAGTGAAGGACTCTAACCACGCCTCACTTGTTACTGCATTCATGAAAATTCACGGAGAAGAGTTGAAGTGTCTGAAGAACTTTACGGAGATTCTTGAAGGTGAGAACGAGAGTGCAGTATTAGTCTAGGTTAATTTCTTTGAATTTAAGCCCGGAACCGACCTTTAAAGCTTCAAAACCTTGGTGACAAACTTTTGAAATCTGTGAATGATATCAAAGACTCATTAATTGGATATTGATCAAATTAAATGTTGATTACTCGAGTAAAGTGTTGCAATGAGACTAAACGTTGTCAAGCGCTTCATTCCGGCCGAATTGAAACGCTAGTGAATTCTACAAAAGAGCGTACTTCTAATTAACTAGTTCTGTTTTCGTTCATTCAATAAGTGCAATATTCTAATTGGTAAATCATTTGAAAAGTCTTATTCAATCCGCTTGTCATAAAGAGCCAGCAAACCTCATTGCCAAGAGTCATACACTAATCACTCGTTAGAGTTATCTTATAGTGCGAAAGTGAATTATGCGTTTCAATATGGGACTATGACGATGGATACAGTCGTAGTCATGTAATTCATTGCGTTCAAGCCAAAACAAGCTAGATAGACCTAACAAATCCATTGTCTTGAACATTTTCTAGTAACTATGGAGTTGTAAGCGATAGTGCAGCACCATAAAGCTCTTTTTACAAGCGGCCGCATTGAAGACGTGGCATCTGAAGAGCAACCGATCATTCAAAAAGCGACCCAGCGTCGCTTGGTGATCAGCCAACGTCGAGTCGGATCCAGAGAGTCTTTCTTGTTGTGCAGCTCGCATCTAGTGCTATGGCCAGAGTTGTTCTTAATTCTGCGTGTATTTTGCTTCTGTTGTTCTTGCAGCAGGTATCCTTCATTCGAATTCATTCGCTAGATCATAATTTTGAGTTTAGCGACACTCAATTGCGCTGACCGCTGCATACCTGACATCAAACGAGGCTCTCTTGGATCACAGTGAGACTGGAACGTGGTATGCTGGTGATGCTAGTTCGCTGGAACATTGCATTGAAAAATGTATGACGGATTGGGACACGTGTGGCGGTGGAAATTACTACACAGACCATGAGTGCCATCTTGCCCAGAGTCTCAGTATTCAAAAGCCGAGAAGTCGGGAAACGGAAGATATCGGCGCGATTAGTTTCATTCTGTTAGACAAGAACGAGCTGTCATGCAAGCCTGGATTTGAGGGGATAGTCGAAAGTAAGTTCATTCTTATCGGCTCAAGCTAAAAACATCAAATTCAGATAGGAACAATGAGGCCAGGTGGATCGATTTGGACAACTTCGAAGAAAATGAAGTTTGACAACCGTATTTTTCACTATTAAACATCCATAGAAACATCCGTGTTTGTTAATATTGGAAAGTAGAAACATCAATAAACTCGTATAAACTCTGATGGCACGGTACTTTTGAAAAATCGGCCTTCATTACATTGTAGCTCGAAAACAAAAAGCACTGTGAGCATGCGCACCAGGTTCTACTGATGAGCGCATTGGAAAACGCAAAAATCAGTGGGCTCGATGTATTTACGACAAATTAACTTAGAATTGAGTTAGAGATTAAGATGAAATTGAGCTAGATAGGCACATGAAGTGATGGTCTTGTGATAACGTCCTTATTGGAAAGAATAGATGTCTAGAAACAAGCGAAAACGGATTTCGCTGGATTTATTGGCTCCTCGTAGCTACGTAACGCGATTGGCCAAAGTGCAGATTGAGCGCACATAAATTAAAAGAATTTGACGTGGCAGCAAAGAAAAACCAAGCAAAAAACTGCATTTTGGCCATTTTTAGTCGCGTAGATACACGACAGAAATCTGTCAGGGTGCCAGCATTGCTGTCCTAGCTGTAGTGAGTGACATGTCCATACTACTGCCGAGACTCGCTGTTATTCTGCTCCTAATCTGCCATCTGCAGGTAGCTAAAGTTTATTCAGGTTTGATCAACTAATAATTATCAGGACAACGCGGAGGCAATCAAAGCGGCCTACGTGATCGCAACAAACTATATACTAAACCAGGACAACAGCGGCAAATATTCTGGATGGATTGACAGTTTGGAAGACTGCATTGCAACTTGCATGAAAGAAACAGACTGCAAGGGAGGTATGCACTATCCGGTGGATGATTCACTAAAGATGATATGCTACATCACCGGAAAACTGGGCATTGCGATGGATTCTATGAACTTTCCATTTCTACCCCGTCTACCCAGATCAACAAGTTTTGTTCTTCTCAACAAACAAGAACTGCGCTCCTGTGGCGGAAATTTCGTTAATCTGGTTCGGAGTAATGAGTGCATTTCCTTCTAATTGTGACTGTAATTGTTAATTGAAGGAAGAGACCGAACGCTTCCGTGGAGCGATTTAGAAGAATTCGAGAAGAGAAATGCTGAAAGAAGTGAGCTAACGGACGAAATTCCGTTACAGAATCGAGTTACGGCCTAATCTGTAACATCTGTCCTAACCACTTATCGATGTTTGAATTTCTTATAGTATCCTTCCGCTGTAAAGTTAATCATTGAAGTCATACAGTATTCCAAAGATGTGCTGAACCATTAAAAACACCTGCTGTGCTCATAACATAATTAAGGAACACCTCATGCCAGTAAACGGAGATTCTGATTGCAGTTGCTGGTAAAAAGTGTTTTTCGAGCAAAATGAGAAATAAAAAATCCGGTGACTATTGGACCGTTCGCGTGCAATTTTCCTGGCACGGATCATGTTTTTGTTAACTTTGACACAAAAATTGCTCTAATTTCATTGCTTGAATTTGATCGATAGCAAAGCCCTAAAAGAATAGCTCGTCAAGGTCATCCTAGAGTCACGCTTAATGGGTCGGTTGTATGGCTACCGGGCATTTCTTCTCTGATGGCTTTTAACGTTGCAGGAAGTAAATTCAATGCTACTGCGCTTTGCAGATTGTGAGTCGTGGGATCTAGAGCATCGGCTTTAAACTACCATAACTTCCTTTTTTCGATCTGATCGCCGCCGCGCTTGTGGCCTCGGAATCACACAAATTAAACCTTATTTCGATGGTTTGAGTGGTCGTTAGTGTCTTGACTTGTTCGGCAGGTTGGGACAAAACCAGGCAATCGAATTTGGAATTAACGCCTTTACTATCAGATTGAAGCAGAGCACGCGTTTTCTGTTCCAGTGCTTCATCGGAGACTAAACTCCACAATCAACCAAACGAACAAACTGATTAACTGAAGGTGATTTGAAGCGACAGGAGCGAATGACTCGCTGTCAATTTGGCAAACGAAATGCAGTTACCACACACGCCTCGATGACGCTTCAGAATTCCCATGACTACTAGCCTTCACAACCCGCGATTTCAATATCAAACGCTCCGTTTCTAAGCGCATTTCACCATCATGATAGCTCGACACTGGTCGGCTCTCCTCGTTCTTCTGTCTCTCGAGCCATTGATGTGAAGGTAACGGCTGCTGCTAAACTCATCGTCATTCCGTTTTTAGACTGTGAAATGTGTGGACACTGCTTCGTTCGTTATTCAAAAAGAGATGGAACTACGATTTACGGAAGGCGCTAAAATGATTCGCAATATAGCGGACTTGGACACATGCATGAAACACTGCATGATCACCGATAGCTGCAAAGGGGGAAGCTTTACTTATGATAGGTTGTGCACACTTGTTGTTGGTCAACTGGAAATTGAAAGCGTTGCATACGGCCGAAACGCTTTACGGAATCGTTCGTTAAGATCACCGAGGAGGAGAAGTCGTGCACCAAGAACTTCACCGAGCTCGTTCAAGGTCTGATCTGTCAGTTTTTGAGATTATAAAGCCCATTTTAGCCCGTGGGGCCGGTTCGAAGGATGACGGCGGTTTTTTGGCACTTTTTCAATAACTTTATTGGCAAATAGAAAATCTGCAAAGCCAACTTTCTGCTGCCAACGTCAGATGTACTCAAAATGTGTAGAACATATAAACCCATGTTCTTTGATCTTGATAAATGCGCATGTTCATCCGATTAACACACGAAATAGCAAATAAAACACGTCGCTTTCAGTTCTAACTTTCTTTTGCTTGTGTTTGACTGCATCCACGGAGCACATACTGAGATTGTAAATTCACGCTAAAAGTAGAGCGTGGGGGAGTTCGGACGATTGAAACACCTGCCTAGAACACCTGAAATGCCTAGCCCAAAATTTCCTCCGGTCAGCCTAAAACTTGCTCAATGCACACTGAGGACGTGAGGTCTGTCGTAGAACTCAAGTCAAATGCAAAAACAGTTTTAAACTTAAAAATTTGCGCTAAAGTCGTGTCCTGCATTAGAAGCACGCCAAATCGACAGAAATTGTCAGTAGACTGCCGCCGAGACCAGTGAGTGTCCAGCAAAGGTTTGCACTGAGTCTATTTGTAAGTTTAATAGCGCTAAATAGCGTAACGTAATAGTCGTATAACAATTTTGATAGTAGCGTCGTGGTGGGCATTCAAATCGAAACCAAAACCCGAGTTGAACTGCGCCGGATGTGTTTCTCAGTAGCCTCCCGTCTGTCCTGGTTGCCTGACATCGCACGGTAAGGAATCGAGGACCAAAGACGTGACAATCAATCACCAAGATAGAATTTGGTAAACAACTGTGCTGTAGCCAAGCGTTGCATGGAAACTGCACATCACAGGAACCTATTCATTTGCTCCCCTCGTCGTGTCCTACAGCAGGAGAGCTATGGCTTTGCTTAGAGCTTGGTTTTTGAGATTTATGCTGCTTTTGTGTCGTCGACTGGTAAGCTACCGTACTACTGTGTCTAAGAGGGTAGCGGTTAAGGATCACTCGGAGGCTCTAACAGCGGCCTACATGACCACAACAGCTTATGTGCTGTTTGAAGGCCCGGATTACGGTAATATGACCGGTTTGCAAGACACTCTGGAAGGATGCGTTGCGGAATGCATGATGACTGAAGGCTGCAATGGTGGATCGTACTACCAGAACGATCAGGGCAAGTGCTACTTGGCTACAAATACGAAAATCGCTCTTCTCAAAACGGGACCCGAAAAACCTGAAGATGGTGTCTTCAGCTTCGTTCTTCTCGGCAAGGCAGATATGTCGTGCACACGCGGTTTCAGAACGATTGTGCGAGGTCAGAGGAGTTTATTAGAGATTTTATGACGCAATTAATTGTTTAGAACGAGGGCCAAGAGCTCCTTGGATCGATCTGGACTTGGAGGAGGAGGATGGAGCTCCTAATGGAAGTGAAGATGACTAAATTGGCGATGTTGCGATGTTGCGAATGAATTTGATCCATAAAGACGTCAATTGAGAATTGATTTGTGTGAAGGACGTGTGCGCGAAGAAGTAAAGATTACGGTGGACACAGAACACCTTCAAGAGTACCAGAAAATCCCTTCCATCTCGCCATGTTAGCCTAGTTTGCTGTTTGCGTGCTGTTTCTTTGAGTTTTAACGCAAATTGGAAGTTCGACATAGATTTCTAATGACATTGGTGCTCATGTAGCCTATCGGTTATCGTCGCGGTCTCTTATGCAAAGGTCGGTAGTTCGGTGACGCTTGTCTTTATAAAGAATTTATGTTGAATTTATTGAATTTAAGATCGTTCCGTGATCGATTTTGTGCTCGAGTTGCTTGTAAATTGAATTTGAATACCGTATAGCTGACTTGCATCGCGTTTCTCTGTTCTAATGGTAAAGTTCGCGCGCTCGTTCACAGCGATTTCTCGATTTTTACTTTCTCTGTCCGACGAGCTCGCATCGTGCGCTCTTCTCTTTGTTCTCATTCGTGTGTTGTGTTTCTGCGTAATGTAAATTAACTAGCTTCTCGTGTAAATTCCGCCGTTTCAGTGGAGGGAATCGTCCTACGCCATGACTCCGTTCACCGGCCCGGTCTGGGAAGCGTTGTACCGTCACTACGGCACCGGATCGTCGGAATTTCACTGGACAATCTATCCCCACTTCAACACAACCTGCATCTACACTCCGCTCAAGTTGCTCTTCCAGCACGTGAACATTCCCGAAGTCCAGGAGATGAGTCGAATCGGCGTCGAATGTGCGTTGACTTCCACGTTCACTCTCTCCTCATGATCTCGATTCAGTGAATGTCGGAATGCGAGCGTTGATCCAGATTTTCTGCGAGAAGAAGGACAGCGACACGTTGACCAGACTCGTCATCGCCTATCGCTACAATCTAATGTGGGCGACCATCGGACAGAACAACGAGAAGATGAGTTTGGTACGTGGATTTTGATCAAAAACTCCAAAATTCAAATCGTAATTTCAGGTGCAACTCATCGAATTGATCTTTGACGCCGGATTTCGCGAAGTATTCACGAATCGGGCATTCCGCACGCTCTTCAGCGGTTGGCCGACGATGTTGAGGGACGTGCGGCGAGTTGGCGACGATCTTTGGACGCGCTGCTTCGAGTCGATCTTCAGCTACCGGGGCACCGCCAACTGCCTTGGATTGTTAGTGGGGAGCGCAACCGACAATTTCGGGCGTCCGACTATTCGCCTGGATATCGCTTCCTATTTCCTGGAATTGGGACTTTCGGTAGTTGGAAATACGACGTTTTCATCGATTTTCCGCTCACATTTTCAGGCCTACGGACCCTTCCAGCAGTCTCCTCTCTCGCTCGCTTTGCTGAGGTTCCAACCGTTCCAGCTCATCGAGCTGATGGCGAAGCACAACGTGGACTTTCGAATGACGTCATCGCTGAATCGATTGGGAATCCCGACGCGCTCTTCGTCTCCACGTACTACAACCACAATCTCGTCTTTTACATTCTGAAGATCGGCGGACTCTGCATGCGCATCCCGGTGGAAGTTGCTGCGCTGAACGTGAGTTTACACATCCTTTGCTGCAATCCGCTTTCGTTTAGAACGTTCTCGAATGGCTCAATGGTTCCATGGAAAGCGCGCAATTCAGGCGCTTCGTCTGCTGCGAGCTGAATCTCTTCCGTGGCCTCCTGCATCTGATGTCCGAGTTCTGCCTCGTTCTTCCCCTCTGCGATGAGTGCAAGAGCGCCTCAGGTCTGGAGTCATCTATTCCTTCGCTTCAGTCGATTTGCCGAATGACCTACCGATCACAACTTAGCTCATCGCAGCTCCTCCGAGGCGATTTGGACTTTCCGCTCTACTACCCGGAGTTCTACTGCGACTACATGCTGTTCAAGACGAATCCCTACGACAGCGCCGAGTTTTACAGCGCGGTGGCTGAGCGAAATCCGCAATTCTACAGGCATTTCGCCAACTACGTGAAGCGCGGCTTTCTCATGGTGGAGGAAGAGGAAGAAGAGCTATAGGATGATTCTCCGCCCAACTCAAATTTCTATCGTAATATCGCAATCCAATGTCTTGTTTTATCAATAAATGAGTCCTTCAGCTACTATGCTAGTTAGTATTAGTTCAAATGTGTCAAACAAAAACAATTTTCACGCTGACGGGCCAGCAGCAAACGCAAACAATCCTCAAAAATCAAAAAGTCAACAATACAACAAAGCCGCGTCTTATAACAATCTGTTGGTTCTTCTCTAAACGCGATGTCTGCGACCGGGAATCCAACTGGAGTATTTCGACATAGTACCCGATGGTTCCTGCTCCTTGCGCTTCGCCTCCTGCTCAGCCAAGTAGATTGCGCGATTCCTGAATTCTTTTGCGGGATCATCAAACTGGCTGTAGTATTGCAGCATCGGACGGACGTCTTCAACGTCGCTCATGTGAATCGCTGAAACAATTGGAACACCATCAGAACAGTCGATAAATCAATAAACTGACTCTTCAAGAGCTCCGCCAAATCCACCAGCGTGGTGTCAGTCATGTCTCCCTCCCATTTCGGAATTCGCAGCACGTTTTCGGGATTCAATTGAAACGATTTCGGGTCAAAGTCAATGTAGATGACCTTCGAAAGGTCGCGATTTAGTCTGTTAAGGTCCTGTAATCGAATAGGAAATTTACAAAGCTATTATTGAAACATCTAACCTTCACGTGGTGGCCATCCACATACTTTGTGCAATGTCGGTACAATTTGAACATGATACGCTGCTGAGGATCAATCGAGTGCACAACAGGTTCGAAAGTCATCGATGTTTCGCTGGTGTACACGACTACTTCAAAATTAGGATATCCGACGACATCCAGGAAGTACTCGAGAGCGGGACGCATCTTGAATCTGTGACCATCCTTGTACGTCCACTCCGGATTGACGAGAACGTTCTTCATCTCAAGGACGACAGTGTACTTGGGCTGATGATAAGGAGCTGGAAGAGGGTCGGGAAGAAGAAGTTCGCGGCTAGGTTCAACGACGTAGTCGCGCCATTCGGTGAAGCCGTGCAGAATACGACGGAAGGGAGCGAAGATACTGCCGGAGAACTCATCCTCGACCACCGCGCCTGATTCATCTTTTTGCGCCTTGCCTAAAGCATCAATTGCATCTCAATTTCTGTCTGATACAAAATTACCGTAGTGGAAGCAGAACCACACGAATCCCGCCAAGAGGCCTCCGAAAACAATGAACGAGCTAACTTTGGTGTTGCGAGCCATCTTCTGACGCCTCTTCTCGTCATCGGAGAGATTCTCATCTATGTGGAGAGCAAACCGCGCACTCAGCTGGCGCATAATCCCGTTCTTCTCGGCAGATGCGGAGGCCACTCCGTTAAAAGCGGGGGTAGCACTTCCGGCATCAGTCGAAGGAGCCTTCTACACACAACTTGAAGACAAATTCAGCAAACAAAATAAGCCTACCTTGTCCGTCTTTGCGCTTTCGTACTTCATTTTCATCACATCGGGTTGCGCTTGTTGTTTCGGAGTTCCGGAATCCGTCGATGGCTTCTTCACTAGGAAACTGCTTCGATGTGACGCGACCGGAATTGCGAAACGGACTTTGCACGTTCCGACCGCCTGAGACCGCAGAGAACCCATTGGATTTCGCTCGCGAGTCATCAGAGTTTGATGCGAGAAGTCGGCATGGCTGATGGGCGGATACTATCCTCCGCTTGAGCAATCTCGAGGTCGAAGCGACCGAAAAGTGAAGAATTCTGGACGTGGCCATGCTTCAAGCTCTCATCGATGATCGCAAATCTGGAAAAAAATGGAAAATTGGAAAACTGACTTTTCAGCGCGAATGAGAAAATGCCGAATATAATGAAATACGAAAAGGTGAAAGACGCATCGCATCAAAGAATGCGAAATATTGCATCAGCCGCACAGGTCCTGAAACGATCGACCTCATGGGACATTATTCAAACTGGTTATAAGTCTTCAGTGTTCAGGCCGGAACCTTCGGGCAGATCAGCGGCCAGAATCGCAGTCGTTCGGCGAGCATAAATTCGAGGCTGTGTGGTTTGGCAAGTTGGAAACATCGAGTGAGCGCGTTCGGTTGGTCGAATGTGCGAACTTTTCACGAGAATTCGATTCGACTCCGACAATACTTGGGCAGCGATGCTGACACCCCGGCATCAATTTGCACGCGTGAATTCGAATCTAGACTGCACTGCGAAGAAAGCCCGTTTTCGAAGAAGTCGTCACTGCTATTGTTGACGATTCTGTCTGTACTTTCTCTGTAACTCGCTGTTCCTCGATTTGTATGAACTGGATCTTCGCGCTTCTTGCTCGCTGGCCCACTGTGGGATCTCAAAAACTCGCCCCTCGTCTCCCAACAGATCTTGTAAGCGCACAATTATTTATTAACCGTACAATTACATTAAATAAATCCAAACTCCAGGTTTGGTTCACACCTCAAACAGAATGAATCATCACAGTAATCTCACGCGCCACCATTTTGCCATCTTCATCAGGGATACTATCCTGCAAGTGACTAACAATGTCCGCAATGCCGTTGTTTTAGCCATCTGCAATGCGGTCCATTATGATCAAGTAAATTGAGATAACTTCTTACCTTTACGAGTTCCTTATCGCCCCACAGCAATGTTACCAGAGATATGAGAAGATGAACAGCAGCTTCGCGATCTAGTCGGAACGACATAGGGTTTTCTTCAATCGCGTGCTTTAAGGCAAGAATGATTCCAATAAGAGCGTCTTCGCGGGACCAATATCGACTATTTGTCCGGTGCTCATACCAGAAAGAAAGGCAATGTTTCCAATAACTTTGCTAAACAGCGACTTGAGCTTTCGGGGAATTGATAACCATACTAATCTGAATAAAATTGGAATGAGAGTTAAAATTTTGAAAGAACGACTTACAAATATCTGCAACCAGTTGTTGATGTCCGTCTTCATAGCCTTCACAACCCTGGGTGTTGAAAATATTGCACAAAGCACGGCAAACAGTCAGCGTCACTGAGGTCTCCTCAGAAGTCAGCAGGATTGCTCGCAGTTTGCTCAGTGATTCCTGTACCCTTTGTGGACCAAAGAAATGCATGTTCACGTCTTCGAGGCTAACGGATAGCCGGAATACGTCGACGATGGGAAGCAAAGTGTTCAACGGCCAGGAAAACCTTTTTGAAGTCCGCTTGCCAGATTTGCAAACGAATAAGTCACATCGTCAGAAAAAATGCACTGGAACGCTGCCATCTAAATGGAAACGTCATTCCCAGAATATAGGAAATGATTTATACCTCGCTGTCGTTCAACTTCACATTCTCTTCCTGCAGATTATTGTATTCAAGCAATTTCTCAATTGCCTTGTCAACCCTAACTGGAGCCTTCAAGAAAAACGTTGGTGACGCTAATGGGTACTCACTGGTTCTAGGTTTCAATGGATCAGTTACTTCTGAAAACTCTAACTAAGTCCCGTTTGCATTCACGTTTACAACATACCAGCACTACTTCCTTGGCCATCGGGGATGTACCTGTTGGCACCAGTCAGCGGATCTCCCATATCCGAAGAGGAAGGTCCAACATCAGGAAACTGACTCCTTAACATGGCGCTGAGCTTTGGAGCCATTGCTTTAGGAACGTTGTTCTGATTGCAGAATCGAAGCGCTGCCATTTCGTAGTCCTCACCAGCGTTGTATCCGATCTTGACATCGTTCCCGGCACCTAGGGACACTCGAGGGCAAAATCGTAGACCTCGCCGCAGATGTTCACGCTCTGCTTCTGTCGCTTTGACGCCGGTCCAGTAGGA
>MQUG01004142.1:0-14831 GCA_007213375.1 Steinernema feltiae | reverse complement strand
CGTCTCGAAATTAAGCGAGCAGTGGGCTCATTGGCAGTGCGTTTTGTCTGTTGTGCGCGGGTGCCTGAATTGGATGCCCGGTGGGATCGCCTCTGTTGAGTTGTCTCGAAAACGGCTCGAACGACTTCGGTGAGGACTGAAAACATAGACACAAACGTACCGTTGTTTTTCGCTTAGAGTGGGTGATCGGATGCAGTTTTTTCTGTTCACTTGCCAGCAGGAGGTCTCGATCATGAAAGAACGAATGAAGAAGTTCTATCGAAGCCCTGCCGATATCTCTCAAGATCTGATGTGTGTTCTGTTCTGTCAAACAACACTATCAGCAGCTGGATTCAGGCCCCGCGCGGGAATCGCAAGCTGCGCCATCGCGGAAGTGTACAGAGTCCACAGCAAGCAGGATTTGGCTGTGGAAACCTCGTGATTCCTGTCTCGCTGAATCCTTTCAGCCGCTAAATCAAGGTCCGTGACGATTGGGCTACGGGCGCAGGACGTTTGGGCGGCCGGGACGATTCGGTGCCTGGCCTGGTTAATCTGCATTGAAGGATTAGTGGTTTGAGGTATGCAACCCGATACTTAGCTCTCTGTGCCCTACGAAGCCTCGCAAGTCAAAAAACTGGGACTAAAAGCCTGAGGCAGTCAGCCTAAGCTGAGCTTAGCGCGTTTTTTGTTTATTTTGAATTTCACTAGGCAAACCCTGCGGTAGCTCCTAGGCCTAAGCCTGCACGAAGTACGAAGCCAAAAAATCAAGAATCGGGCGCCCATTAGTCGGGCGGCCCAATCGTCCTGCTTCGGCTGAATCCAGCTAGTCAGCCTTGCGTAGATTCCAACTTCCGCCTGTTTACGGAATCGCTAATGTTCAAGTCTTCATGTAAAGAAGTTTAAAAATGCATCGGCTTCTCATAACCGACTTGCTGACTCGACTCGTTTCGCCTTTGGAGATACGAGTCGCCGACTCGCCTCGGTTTTGTAGTGATTCGGCTTCACTGATGATTGCAGAATTTATTCAACGCTCAATTGTGTAAATGAGCTGGATTTCTCAGAATTTCGCATTCTGCGGTCGTCCCTGTCGTTTAGAGTTTGGGGACGACGTTTCCGGCGGCTCCAGTGGCGGCTCCAACGATGCCTTCAATGGGGAGATTTCCGGCGATGCCGCCGACGACGGGAAGACCTTTCACTAAAGCGGAATTTAGAAAACGAGCGGGAGCGGAACGCACGGATGGAGAGGACGGGAGCGAGCAGTCCGAGGATCGTCTGGAGGAGGCCGGTGACGATGGCGAGGGGATCTCCGCCGGCGGCGCCGGTGACCGAGCTGAGGACGCCGGTCACAATGTCGAGGGGACTTCCTCCTGCGCCTCCGAGAAGGCCGCCGACGTCGGGAATGGCGGGGATGGCGACATCAGCCATCTAAAGAGAGGATTCAAGCAGCCCTGCTGTGGGGATCCGCCTACCGTAGCGGCGACGAAGAGAACAGAGAGGAGAGCGAGGACCTTCATCGTTCCAAACACCGATCAGTGAATGCTTTCCCGGTCCGGCGGCGCCCTTTTGTAGTCGTCGCCAGGGCGATTTGCATACGCGTCCGTGCCCGCCTTGTCAAAACACCGATGATCGCTGTCAGCGTTCCCATGTTTGCCACGCTGTCACAGTCCACAAAACATCCACGACGACTCTGATCCTGTTTTTTCATAGCACATACGTGGCAAACCTTTAATCACGATCATGAACGCTCGGATGTTTTGATCTGGCCGATCCGACGGGACCGACGTGGCATGCAAATCAGTTTCTACAAAAGGGCGCCGCCCGACCGGGAAAGCATTCACTGATCGGTGTTTGGAACGATGAAGGTCCTCGCTCTCCTCTCTGTTCTCTTCGTCGCCGCTACGGTAGGCGGATCCTCCACAGCAGGGCTGCTTGAATCCTCTCTTTAGATGGCTGATGTCGCCATCCCCGCCATCCCCGCCATTCCCGACGTCGGCGGCCTTCTCGGAGGCGCAGGAGGAAGTCCCCTCGACATTGTGACCGGCGTCCTCAGCTCGGTCACCGGCGCCGCCGGCGGAGATCCGCTCGCCATCGTCACCGGCCTCCTCCAGACGATCCTCGGACTGCTCGCTCCCGTCCTCTCCATCCGTGCGTTCCGCTCCCGCTCGGTTTCTAAATTCCGCTTTAGTGAAAGGTCTTCCCGTCGTCGGCGGCATCGCCGGAAATCTCCCCATTGAAGACATCGTTGGAGCCGCCACGGGAGCCGCCGGAAACGTCGTCCCCAAACTCTAAATACAGAATTCTGAGAAATCCAGCTCATTGACACAATTGAGCGTTGAATAAATTCTGCAATCATCAGTGAAGCCAAATCACTAAAAAACCGAGGCAATTAAAGAAACAATTTAGCTGAAATTTTCAACAAATAGACAGACAAGATTGACCAAGAACTAAACTATATTTTACATTACCGTACAAGTAGCCTTTGTTGACTCAAGTTCACTCGTATTAGAGAGAAAGCAAGCTTGCGATGCTTCTCTCTTTGTTGCCAACGATGCAATGCATCTGCAGAGCGTATTGACATCGCATAGCGGTTCATATGCACCACCTGCCGATCACAACGACGGCAGTTCCTTGACCTCTTTTCTCGGTTCAGTCATTCCGAAACAATCGATTCGTCCACGAGGATTTCCTTCAATTCAACGTAAGTGTTTGGTTCGCCTCCTGAAGGCTACAAGTGTCCATTTCAGAATTAACCCCCTTCTTCCAACCATACTATCGAACCATGCGTTGTTCGCCCTTACTTCTTTTTTAACTTTGTTAAGGTTTTGCCACAAATTTGTCGCGGACGTGAGGAGCTCTGTCTCCGCAAGTTAAATTTGCCGGTTAGTTCATTTGACTTTGACTAAAAACCGACATTTTAGGAGCGAGCAAAGCGAAGCCTGATTGACGACTTTGAGTCGGATTTGTGCACGAGTGAGTAGCTAACGGCGATGCGTTATCGATCGGTCGTCGTCTCCTAAAAAACCACAATTTTGACTCGTTTATAACGCTTTCGGCTTTTTTCAGGTAATTTATCCAAATAGCCGTTATGGCCGTCGATCAGCGCTGAGAAACGTCTTTAATTGAAGGTTTGTTTTATTATGTTCATTTTTTCAGCTTCATTTTCTGCGTTTTCAGAGTGCATAACCGCACTAGTGGTTTACAATGCCCTGCAGACCGATCGACCTGAGCAGGTCGAACAAGTGAACAAAGAAAATTTAATTTTGGTCAATACGAGAACGATCTCGTAACGAGGTTGGTCACATTTGTTTTTGAGTTTAACTAGCTTTAAATTTAACTAGTCGTTACCGATGGCGGCAGCGGGCGCGACCTTCGCCATCGCCGTTGGTGGCGCCACGGTCGAGGGGACAATCCTTTTGAGCCTGCTTACATGGGGCGCTCTGCGCGATAGCGATGTGATGCAAGCCATCGAACAAATTTGTCGCGGACGTGAGGAGCTCTGTCTCCGCAAGTTAAATTTGCCGGTTAGTTCATTTGACTTTGACTAAAAACCGACATTTTAGGAGCGAGCAAAGCGAAGCCTGATTGACGACTTTGAGTCGGCGTTTGACTCAGCCTTCGAAGCGGCACTCAGCCCGCTTCGAAGGCTGGTCTTCCGCGCCGCCGTTAACAAGGCACTTGAAGAAGTGCTGAAGGTCGGAAGCGTTGTTTACAACGCCCTTCAAATCGATCGATTTGTCTTGTAACGAGGTTTGTCACGTTTGTTTTTTCGATTTTACCCAGATTTTCAGAAGAAACCGAAGCAACTATGAAGTGTGACCGGGCACAATCCACAACGTTCAGACCGAAGCATACTCTACAGCCATCGGGTACACCCTCACATGCGACTTGTGCGACCTGATGCGACCTTCCGTGCCGCAATACGCACGCGTGGTCACCGGCGCTTTCCATCCACAGCCGCTAAACTTTTTCCATCGCTATGAAGAGGCTCTCTTTAGACCTTCCAGACAATCGGAACAAGCACGAGTATGCTCTAAATTCGCTACTCACACATAATGTCAATTTTCAGGTCATTGGCATTAACGATTTGGAGCGTCGACTGATACTGATGCGACCTTCCGAATCTCCATTTTCGCAATTCCTCCGCTCATTCCTATTAAGTCTTATCGCGCCCAGTAAAATATTTGTTTACATCATTCGATCGTCATACACCGAATATCGTAAAACAATGGACTTAAAACAATGGACAGCGCTTGGCTACAATAGCCTCAGCCGGACAGTATCGAACGCATCGCTGGCTCAGTAGCTCAGGAGCACAGTAGTCGGAGACGCATCGCTTGGCTACAGTATCCTTGGCGGCCGGAGCACAGTAGTCGGAGACGCATCGCTTGGCTACAGTAGCCTCAGCCGGAGCACAGTAGTCGGAGACGCATCGCTTGGCTACAGTATCCTTGGCGGCCGGAGCACAGTAGTCGGAGACGCAGCGCTTGGCTACAGTATCCTTGGCGGCCGGAGCACAGTAGTCGGAGACACAGCGCTTGGCTACAGTAGCCTCGGCCGGAGCACAGTAGTCGGAGACACAGCGCTTGGCTACAGTATCCTTGGCGGCCGGAGCACAGTAGTCGGAGACGCATCGCTTGGCTACAGTATCCTTGGCGGCCGGAGCACAGTAGTCGGAGACGCATCGCTTGGCTACAGTATCCTTGGCGGCCGGAGCACAGTAGTCGGAGACGCAGCGTTTCTGCGGCGCAGCGGAGGCGAGCGCGAGGAGCGCGAGAAGCGCGAAGGCGGGGACGGCGGCGAACATCTGAAATAAACCGAATTGAGCGCCTGAAGGGGAGGAAGCGGTGCTCTGATGCCGATTCCGACTCCAATTCTCTCCTTTATGCGCTGCAAGTGCACCAAAATAGGAATCCGCATTTAGATTCGTGATTCACTGTCTGCGGCTGAGCGTCTAATTTTGGATTTTTCTAATTAAGAATTTCCTCATTTATCTGATTACATTGGATTGTTGGAAGATAAAACTGAAAACGACGACGTCGTCGTCCTGAGGTAATCAATGTGTTTGTTTCGTGCGATTGGGCTGAAATTTCGTACTCCAATAGCTTTAAAGTTCGTGGAGCGAATTTTGCTGGTTTGGCCAGTCAATGATGTAATCAAGCCACTTAGGACGTGGCTATCAAAACATCTTTTGTCAACAAATTTGCGATTTTTCGCTACATTCTTTATTTTGCAAACACAATAAAAACACAATTTTTAACACAATGACTTGCACAATTAACGGCGATCATTAACATTAAAGTGTAGATCGTTCACTTCGGCACCAAAGAAAGCTTCTATGGTCGTGTCGCCCTTGTAAAATGTTGTGCAGTACATCTCCTCGCTACCCGCCGGTCCCCTAAAACCGTTTTTTTGCATAAAATGCGGAACATAAAATTGTCGTCGGCATCGCACACCATATGGAAGCACGTAACGAAATGAATATCGACGACTGTCTTCATCTTGGTCGATTGTTGAGAGCAGGAGCATCAGCGCATTTTCGTAAAAACAAAGACTTATCAGCTTGCACCGAATCGAAATCAGTCAGTTGCTTCTGCGCGAACACCTCTTTGATCCACTGAATATCCAAGTCTTTCCACCCACTGCACAAAGTTACTTTCTTCAAAACGCGCTTCTCGATGTGCCTCCTGAGAAAGGTCACCGAAGCGTTGCAGACTCGTGGCATCGTTAGCTCGACAAAAACGCAATTTGCTCTAAACCGGTCTGCGTCGATCAGATTTGTCACTTTATCAAGCTGTCCTTTGACATAGCATCAGTGAGGATCAGTTTACCGGAGTCGTCAGCGTAAGCAACAAACGGCAGAATCTCGGCGAGGTTCTCTTCAGAATTGCCTTCAAAATCATTGAATGCCAGCGTTCTGATCCTCATGTGTGGGTTCGTTTTCATCTCACTGATTGCGGGCACGCCTAAAATGCCGATTTCACAGAAGCGCACGTCGCAATACGCTCGCTTCTCGAGCATTCGTCCTGCGGCCGCTTTCCAAGTTTCCGAGGACAGACCATATTGTAAAGTTATGACGTCGCTTCTTGTAAGAACGTTGCAGACGTTCTGGCAGAATAGCGGCGAGATCCAGTTCATCCTTTGCACAATTTGACCACTGACCGTTAGGTCATCTTAAATGGCGCTAGAGCAATCAATGTGTTATTAATACTTGCGATGAATGCGTCGATGACATGACATAAGCGCGAACTAATTTTCGCGCTTATTTTGCGCTTGTGTCGTCGATCAGTTTCCTTCTTTTCCAACGTCATTTGGCAATTTCCAAGCGTTTGGCAAATTTTCTCATTCGTTGACCGCATTTCGACCAAAGAACACGGTACGTTTTAACTTGGCGTCGCCGCCTTGGCTACAGGACAACTTGGCGCTGAATTATATAAACATAAGACGACTTGGCGCCGAACAACGACAATGAACAATGTAAAAATGCGTACTACAAAGCCTAGTGAATTTTCGGCAACTCCTAGGCCTAAGCATGCACTTACAACACCTGCACTTTGTTAGGACAAAGTTACCGAAGTATGAAGCCTTTAGATTGTTCGGCGCCAAGTCGTCCGGGTCAAGTTCTCCAGCTTCGCAAGATAAAAATAAAATAAAAATAAATCAAAGTTAATTATTGTCCACGACCACTTCGTTTCGCGTTTATGTCGGGCCACGGAATGCGTCATCAGTAATGCCGGAAAGTCGCTGAACTGGCCGCTTATCAGAGAACGTTTGATGATTGATGTCAACACCTGTGTGACCGACCCAACAGCACAACAATCCTCAACAGCAGTTCTGTAGTTATCCTTATTACATCCTATAAGAAATGCACCGGATTGTCTTGTTCTTAAATTAAGAAATCAAATTAGATGTAATCATTTACTCATCGAAAATTGACTTGACGTCTACAACGCTTAGTCATCGCCTAAATCGACACAAAAAATTTGAATGCTCTGTTTGTTCAGCTGTTTCTATTTTTCAAGCCTGGATTTGCGATCAGCACCTGCGTTCTGCTCACAAACCCGCAGTCATACCATTGACTTTCGAAAAGATAAAAGCTCCCGCAGCACTCCATTCTCCATCATTCAACCGTTTCGCTCACCATGAAGGTCTTCGCTTTTGTCCTCGTCATCCTGTGCGCTTTTGTCGCTCTCTCCAGCGCTGCTCAGTGCGCTGACAAGAGTAAGTCGTTGCAATTACAGTACCCTACTAACTGAAGCTCTTCAGGCAAGTACTGTCCTCATTTGAAGACGTTCTGCAACGACTTCAAATACGAAGAGATGCTCGCCGTTCAGTGCGCGCAGACCTGCGGCAAGTGCTAAGCGGCGTCTTCGCACCAAGACCCACTTTTAACATTTGAATCTTTGCTTTTGGTAGTGAACTTATTGTCGTCGTCATCGTTGTCTGGTCATCACTTGTCATCATCGTCAGTTTTCAATAAACAGAGCAAGCAAATCAAGCAATTTGTTCACAAAACGGAGGCTTTGGATTCAAATATTCCTGATCAAACTGTTCTAAAAGTCGGCTTATTTTGTGGGAGCTCTTTAGAGCTTTTTCGGCTTACAAATAATCAGACACAAAGAAAACATAAAATGTTTGTCATCCGCAGGATTCAATTCTGCACTCTCTGAATAGGACTTCGGCCTTAGACCATTCAAACCTTAGAAGACCTGAATAACTTGGTTTTGAAAAATTGCAGATACGGCCATATCACGGCCCTACGATCTGTTTGTTTTTGTTTATAACCATCTAACGTTCAGTCAGTTAAAGATTCAAAAGGTTGTCCGCAATAAATGTTAAATTAATCGACGCTAATCGCTGTTAGTTCAATTTTTACAAGAAATAGCGCGTTAGATTTAGATTTTCCAGCTGCATTTTACCGTTAAGTTTTAGGTTTTCCGATATCTAATCAGTTGGTCAATTGTCTTACGCTTCATTTTGATTTCTTAATAAAAAATTCAATCGTGTCAATGACAATGATAACAACATCTATTGTTTGTTTCCTTTTCTGAGGTGTGACTGCTAAATGTCAACCGATCGGACGCCTGTGTCATGAAATGAGTGTTTGCTTTTTATCAAACGCAAGGCGCTGTTCTCCAATCATTAAAGTTTCCTAATATCACGATCAATCTCACTATTGACCCTGTAATCCTTTGTATTAGAGCTTTCTCTTTCTCGATTGATTTTTCGCAAAGCTGAATAGAGACGCTGATCGTGTTTTCCTTTTGTGACTGCTAAAGTTCAACCGTTCGGACGCGCGCCTTATGCGAACAGATGTGTGCAAGCCAATCTACTCAAGATTTCAGATGGAAACATTTGCAGACCTGCAGAATCCGCTGAAAGCGCTTCACCGGGTTGTTTTACAGCGCACGTTGGAAGCTATTGGTGTGCAATCCAAATTCAAACGCGTTGTTTCCATGTTCCACCTATTTTTGAGTTTCTCACGCCCAGAATTGTGTCCTTCTCTTTTCTGAGATTGCTTATCGCGCCATTCTGTGACGTTTAACTGTGCTGGCGCCCTTTTTCACATGGATGCCAGATCGATTACTTGTGGAGCGAGTAATTTGTTGCACCTCGTGTTCTGACAAATCGATTCTGAGTTATCCGCTATAAGCAACGCCCCAAGGTTGCCATCCCTTCCTGTTGCCATAAGCAACTGCTAATCCCTTTGCGTTCTCTTCATCTCGACTCTCCATGACGCGCGAAATTAGTGTTTTAGATTTCTGATATTCGATAGATATTCTGACTTTTTCTGGTAATGCAAACGTGAAATTGCTATTTGGAAGGAAGTTGCGCGCGTTTACAATCAAAAACTGCAGATTATCGTAGTCTGTATTTGCGCGTTCTAATAGCAAATTCGTCCCTAATCATCATTTCAGCCGGTCGCTTCATCTCAACTCTTTGCGACGCGCGAAATTAGTGTTTTAGACTGACGACGTTCCATCCTATTTTCACGAGATTGGCTGTGGTATTAAATCTACAAGTTGGAAGTCGAGTTGCTCGAGTGACTGATAAAGTAGTGTCTATATGTGCGTGATTGAATAACACGGTAATCCAAATAGCATTGCCGCGCTTTCCCAACTGCCATCTTTGCGTTTGAAGATATTCTGACTGACTTTTCTGGTAATGCAAACGTGAAATTGCTATTTGAATAGCAAACTTGTCCCCAATCATCATTACGATTGAGTCGGTCGCTCAATCTTAACATTCTATTGTGACATTCTATGTTTAAACTGTGTTTTCAGATGGACAAAGTTCCGTACGATTTCGTCGATCGCGTGTTCGCAAAGTTGGACGACTCTCTTATTGAGAAAGCAAACTTTGGAACTCCCATTTGGAAGGAAGTAACACGCGTCTACAAGCAGAAACTGCAGTTGCTTCAAGTCTACGTTTGCTGGATCATTGAAGATAGTCATGTAAACGGGGAAATCAAGTGCAAGATTGCAGACACGACTCATTTGAAGACGTTCACGCTTGATGAAGCGCTCAGTTTGGATTCGCGTTTCAATAGAGTGAATCGATTTCTCGATCTACGGCGATGGCTGCGGCAGCATGAAGGATGAAGCGTTGGAAGAGTTTTCACGAATTTTGGACTACGCCTCGCGGTTTGAATCAGTCGCGTTGACGTTTCCGCTCACGCAACCGTTCCGGCGGCTCTTCTCAAGTGTTTGATGGAGAGCAACATAAACCCATGCAGGCTCTTTTGTAATACTTCTCTGGCGAAGAAGATGCGCTGAAAAAGCTCCTCAAAGGCGCCAATTTGAAGCATTTTGGAATGCTGGAAACGCTGCAAACCTCCACTTGGTCACCATCGTTCTACGGTGATCTGGAAGCATTTGTCTGTCAGCCACATTTCAAAAGTTTGCTCTTCTCAAGTGACTGTTTCGACGACGCCGCCTTCCAACGGATTGTCGCCTACTGGATGCAGGCGAAACCGACAAACGAATGGTCGATCAGTACAACTGTGAGTTCTGATATGAGAGACAAGTTGGCGGTTTGGCTGCCTTCCTGTGGAGGAAACAAGTTCAAAAGAAGAATTGGCGAGTTTGAGCTGGTTGTTTCTTGCAATTCGAGCATGTGTTTGATAGACCTTAAGAAACAGTGATTTGTCTTGTTATTCAATTTTAAGAATGCTTTAAAAATAAAGTTTGATTGATTTGGAGCGGATTTGAGGTGCATATTACAGAGAATTGAATCCGATTCAACGCCTATGAGTCTATGAGTTGCTCAAGCTGAGATGCTATTCGGAAAAGAGATGTTTTGACATGTGATCTTGTTTTCCCAAGGTTACTGCTAAAGTTCAACCGTTCGGACGCGCCTTTTCTGAAACAGATGTTTGCATTTCGTCGATTTGCAGAGTTTCCTTTGGAAGTCCAATCTGATACTTTGATGTTGTGGACTGTTTTCAGACGCACAATCCGCTGAAATCACTTCACCGCGTATATGGGTTGATTTGCCGCGCTTTTCTGAACTTGTTTGAAACGAGTCGCACAGCCCTGCTGCCCATTTATTTTGTCCATTTTGCGGGAATTGTTGCACTGTTCGTGCCCAGTTTTGCTCAAAATTCTGTCCTTATCGTCGTTGATTGCTTATCGCGTTATTTCTGTCACATGTTAGGCGTGTGTTTTCAGATTCGTGCGATTTACGAATGTTCTCATAAACGACCGCTCTTTAATTGACTCCCCACGGACTCTGTCGCATCTGCTGCTGTAATTGTGTTTTCGCCTATTTCACATGCATGCAAGTTGACTTCCGGATAATCTATTGTGAGTTGTCGGCTACAAACAACGCTGAAATGTTGCGAGAGTCAGAAAACTGGCGTTAAATCCACAATTTAGAAGTCAAAGCAGAAAAACGTCTACAAGTCTAGTCTACAAGCAGAAAACAGCAGCTGAGAAGCGTCTGTATTTGCGCGTTCGAAGAACGTGGTAAGCGATTTTTGCTTCCGCGCTCAATATTTCGTTTTTGCCTACTTTCAGATGGACGACGTTCCGTACGATTTTGTCGATCGCGTCTTTGCAAAGTTTGACATTGGGGAAATTCGATTATTTGACGTCAATTCTCGCATTTGGAAAGAAGCTGCACGCGTCTACAACCAGAAACTGCAAATAATCAACGTCTGTATTTGCGCGTTCGAAAGAGATGACGAGCAAACAATTGGAATCAAGTACAAGATAGAAAATACGGCGCACAGCAAGACGTTCACGCTTGACGAAGCGTTCAATTTGGATTCCCGATTCAATAGACTTTTGTTTCTTTCGATTTACGGCATTGACGACCACGACGACTCCATGAAGAGCATGGCAACAGAAGAGCTTCCCCGGCTTGTACAGTACGTTTCCCAATTTGAACAAGTCAATGTTGAATTTGAATTTGCCGGCGAAGCACCACCAGATCTGTTCAAGATGCTGATCGAGAGTGATCTACGACCTCGCAGCCTCGCTTTAAATTCGTTTTTCGTCAACGCGAGAAGACTTTATCAGAAAGCATTTGGAGAAGCGCGCATTTGAGGCGATTCTTCATGCGAGAACACTCAGCCTGCACGTCGTCGTTCTATCGCGCTGTGGAAGCGTTCGTTTGTCAACTCAATTTTGAAGCACCTCCACATTGCATCTGAATGCTTTGACGACGCAGCGTTCAAGCGGATTGTCGCCTACTGGAGAGAAGCGGAACAAAAGCAGGAATGGTCGATATATATGCGAACAAATCACGATATGAGCGAAGAATTTGCTTTTTGGTTGACTTCTGATAGAGACCAGCGTTTCAGCGAAAGAATTGGAGGTTTTGAGTTGACGATTGACTGTAAATCTGACTATTGTAGGTTGGAATTTTACAAAATTTGATTGTCTTACTGTAAGTGGCGCTAATAAGAATAATAAGACTCTCTTTGCATTGTCCAGTTTATTACGTACTTGGGAAAAAAACAACAATCATGGTACATATTAGAATAGAACAATGATTGAACGGTTGGATAGATACTGTAGCCAATCGACTCAACTACTACGATCCTGTTAAGGTGGTCAAACGCTGCACTAAAAATTAATGTTTTTTAGACCGTTTATGATTTTACAAGAAATTGCGCGTCTTTATTGGCTGCTTTACATCATAAATTATCCTAGCCAGCAAAGGATATGATAAAGGCGATCCACGAGATTTAAAGCTATTGGAGTACGATTGTTTTCAGTTTCAAAAAGAAGTATCGGCGGCTGATACTAAGAGCTACAACTGTAAAATGCGAAGAAAGTGAAGGTAAAAACACAGATAAACGAGGAAATTCTTAATTAGAAAAAAGTCCGAAATTAGACGCTCAGCCGCAGACAGTGAATCACGAATCTAAATGTGGATTCCTATTTTGGTGCACGTGCAGCGCATAAAGGAGAGAATTGGAGTCGGAATCGGCATCAGTGGACAGCGTTGTCCCTTCAGGCGCTTAATTTGGTTCATTTCAGATGTTCGCCGCCGTCCCCGCCTGCGCTCTTTTCGCGCTCCTCGCGCTCGCCTCCGCTGCGCCGCAGAAGCGCTGCGTCTCCGACTACTGTGCTCCGGCCGCCAAGGATACTGTAGCCAAGCGCTGCGTCTCCGACTACTGTGCTCCGGCCGCCAAGGATACTGTAGCCAAGCGATGCGTCTCCGACTACTGTGCTCCGGCTGAGGCTACTGTAGCCAAGCGCTGCGTCTCCGACTACTGTGCTCCGGCCGCCAAGGATACTGTAGCCAAGCGCTGCGTCTCCGACTACTGTGCTCCGGCCGCCAAGGATACTGTAGCCAAGCGATGCGTCTCCGACTACTGTGCTCCGGCCGCCAAGGATACTGTAGCCAAGCGATGCGTCTCCGACTACTGTGCTCCGGCGAGGTACTGTAGCCAAGCGCTGCGTCTCCGACTACTGTGCTCCGGCTGAGGCTACTGTAGCCAAGCGCTGCGTCTCCGACTACTGTGCTCCGGCCGCCAAGGATACTGTAGCCAAGCGATGCGTCTCCGACTACTGCGCACCTGTTAAGGTGGCTAAACGCTGCGCTGGAGATTGGTGTGGCAATATTAACCGTCCAAGCTGGTATTAGACTGCCTTGTTGTGCTCCGATAAATCGATGAAATCGATAAACTAAATAAACTGACCACTTCTTGAATGTCCGTAATCACGGGAATACTGTGGCCGCAAGTGCGCTGATGATTGCAAACATGACCAAAATATGAGTTAAGCCAAATATACAGAGCAAGCAGAGTCACAAACTGGCCAGCTCAAAAACCGCTTATGGAGACAGAAGCTTTGATTTTTAGCTCGTCGGCACTAGTGTTTACCGATCTGACTGTAGCGCAAATTTATACGACCACAAACCATTTATTTACCCACTAAAACAAGCATTTTGTTGAACACGAAACGAACCAGATACATCTATGGTTGCGCTTGCAACTGGTTAGCAAATACACGAAGCCTTCCTGCGATTTCTCTTAGACCATTCGCAAAGTCTTGCATTGATTTTTTGTGCTCCAGAAGCGCTTTCTTGATCGATTCCTTTTTTGCAAATTCAAACCAGATACGACTACCAAGACTCAGGGCAGCGTTGCAAGAGTCCAATTTGAGTTGACGGAGAACCGCTTCGATGAAGAGAGCAGGAACAGCGTCCATGTTGGCTGATTGCGTGCAGAAACTCCGAAACGCAACAATTGAACGCTCATATGAATAGGAACGTGCAAAGCCTTGTAACACAATGCTAACACATTAATTATTGAACTTTGCACCGAGACGAAATTGAGTTTCGCACCGTTAGCACTGTGTGGTTGTACAGCGTACTCACAGTGACCAGTGGCGTTGTTTTCAGCATAGCCACTTTTTGATTTGATTCGAAGTAAAAAAACTCAAATTTCGCATTTGGCGTCAACTTCACGAGTGCGGGCGCTTCCATTGAGGAAGGAAGCCATTGTGGAGCAATTGAAGAGGACTTTGAGGAGCTGACGACCCAAGCAATGCTCGCAATTGCATTGCTCACCTGAAACATTGCTTAACTTACTTATTTAAAGGAAGCAACCCATCGCTAAATCCCCAGCCAACATGAATGCCGTGGCCTACGACTTTGCCAACTCCGTTGCCGGTGTGCTCGACACACCGTGGCTTCAACTCCTCCAGCCGGACATTAAGCAGCCGCTGTGGAGCCGCGCTGTGAAGGAGCAACTGGACAAACGCGAGTATTTCGTGTTGAGCGTCAGTCCCAATCTGGCCATAGCAGGCACTGGCGTTCAACTGACAGTCGAGTTCTTCCAGGAACTCTCAGCCTACTGGCAACTTAATCCAAAGATCAACTTTTTGCTTTTTCTAGACAAAACCAATGTGGCGTTCACAAACGCCGAGTTCCAAGCGCTATTCAGCAGGAATTTTAGAGATGCAGAACGCATCTGTTATCGTCATCACGATCAAAACGAGCGTTCGCGGCTGTTGTACAGCAGGAGCAGAGACTCATCTACAAACATAACTCTTGGGTTCATTCACTGCAGCTGCAACGACAACAGCGGCTTTTGCTGGTTGAAAACGTCCATGCCAAATGCGCATTCATATGCTGCATAAATTTGTAAACTTTAACAGTGTTTTTGCGTATTTAAAGTCAGTTTTTGCATTTGGTCGTTTATGCAAGACGTTGTCGGTTGGTTTATTAAAATAAAAACATCTAAGATGATGGCTATTCTTGTAAGTCGTACGAGCAACAACTCACCGCCGTGTATCGCACAGATTTCCGGCTCGATGACATCACGCGAGCGTTTTTTCTGCGAAATTCCTTTACGAGAACAACGTTCTCGTTCTAACGATCGTGCCTGCTTACCTTTC
>MQUG01004140.1:0-52375 GCA_007213375.1 Steinernema feltiae | reverse complement strand
TTGCTAGTTGACAGCTTGTCATCCATTTTCAGGCGTACAGATGGACGACATTCCTATGACTTCATACTTCGAGTAATCACTAAGCTAGACAACCCCGACCTTCCAATAATACGCGAATCGCCTCTCTGGGCGGAAGCGCGCCGCGTCTACCACACTAAATGTCAAGATCTGCGCATCAATCTGTTCTTAACGCCCACAGGACCATGCTATTCGATCAAATCCACGAATAATGATCGTCTTACCTTCGCTGCCGCGGTTGCTATGGATCACCGCTTCACGCGAATTACTGACTTTACTGTCTATGCGGTTCGGGAGAACAGCGGCAATCCAGAACTGAAAGTCGACAATCTCTCCGAATTCATTCGCTTCATCTCCTGTTTCATTGTAAATTACGCCGATTTCAAGCGTTGCAGCGGTGCAAGAGCTGCACGTGATGTGGTTGATGAATGCTTGAAGAGTGGACTACAAACGAAGAATCTCTTTTTGGCTCATTTACCTGGTGCGGAAGAGCTTCTTAGCAATCAGTTGCAAGCTAGACGGTTTGCAAGAGCTACGTCTATATGGTGATTGGCCTTCAGATCTCAAAGACGACCTCGAGACCTTTGTCTGTCGAGCCCAATTTTCGGTATTTGGAATGCGCGTTCGGCTGTCTAGATATGGACAATATGAAGAGAATCCTCGCTTACTGGAATAGCATGGAACACCCGTGGGGATGGTCTCGAATCAAACTAAGAACAAATGGAACTTGAAAGAGCAATTTGCTTCATGGCTGCTCCACAGTAGTAGTTGTCATGATTTTGACACGTTTGAGTGGAGCAGCAAAAATTTAAGCTTGACAGTTACTTGTAATACCAACGTTTCAACACTGTTCTTTTATCTGAGTCCATAAATGTAGATGTTTGATTTTGTCTGTCTGGTTACATTAGACGGAAACTGATCGTGATTCCGAGGGTTGCATGATGGAGCTGAACTAAGCTGAAAAATGAAAGTCTGCGGCAACTATGTACGAAAAGCGTGTTTGATGTGACTTGTTTGACTGAACCTGAAGTTTGTTTGAATCTTAGTATTATACTGTGCTATACTATTATAAAATGTGTTCAGTAACCCTTCTGTGGTTTTGGTCTTAATTAGCAACAGGGAATTTGTAAAATTGCTCCAAAAACATGAATTTTACCGTACTCAGCTGTCCACTTACCTGCAGTTTCAAACACCCTAGATTGACCTTGCCAAATCTTTACTCAAACTGTTCAGTAGGACGTTTTTTTACCCCAGATTCGTACATGCGCTCTATACAGCAGTTGCATACAGCAGCCAAACAGCACTCGTTAAGATGAAAACAAACAAACAGCTGTGTTGAGCGTGCGGCCCGAGGCTGAAAAACGAAGGCGAAGCATTTTATATGCATCCATCTTGCATCGATTGATTGCAAGCGGCCAGGATTTGCAATGTGGTCGGGTTGTTTCCGCTCTGCTGTATTCAAATCAATTCAAACGAATCATTCAGATGGACGACATTCCACTCAATTTCATCGATCGCGTCTTCACCAAACTGAACAGCACTGATATTCAAACAAGTCGTGTTCAATCGCCGCTCTGGATGAAGGTCAGCGATGAGTACAATGAGAGAATCCAGGATCTGAAGATTCTTCTGGTCATTTCAAATCATGGTGGAATTACGTGTGAAATCAGCTCCTGCGACCACAACTACGAACGTCAGCATTACACTATTGGAGACTTGATTGGCATGGACGACCGTTTTCTGCGAATTGACTCATTCACTGTGGATTACGACTTTGGCGATGGTACGGACACGCAACCAAAAACCGCCGCCGACGATCTCTCCGAACTGATCCGCTTCATTTCGCCCCTAAACGCGCAATCTGTGACGCTTTACTCTGCGAAAAAGAATTTGATGGACGAATTCTTGAGATTCGGACTGACAACTAAATCGCTTCTGTTCTCCTACCGGGCGGAATGCGAGGATTTTCTTAAAAATCAGCTCCAATCAGAAGAACTGGAGCGGTTGATGGTTTTGGGTCGTTGGCCGCCTGAACTGCGGGCTGAAATGGAAGCATTCGTCTGTCGACCG
This sequence comes from Steinernema feltiae, assembly GCA_007213375.1. Classification (NCBI taxonomy): domain Eukaryota; kingdom Metazoa; phylum Nematoda; class Chromadorea; order Rhabditida; family Steinernematidae; genus Steinernema; species Steinernema feltiae. Next base: position 50,287 of record MQUG01004140.1, on the reverse strand, counting down.
ACGTTTGTTTACTTGGAATGCAACTTGCAATGTCTCGGTCTTGACTCGTTGAGCAACGTGGTCGATTACTGGAAAACGATAGAAAATCCGTTGAAATCGTGCATCAAAGTGCTGCACGAGAATTTGCAGGACGGTCGACTTGAAGAGTTCAAATCATGGTTGAGTGGCGAATCCGAGAAAGGACGTCATCACTTGCGCGAAGTCGATTATTCAATAATAAATCTGGGAAATAATTGACTTTGATTCTGCTCTGTTAGCTTCTCTTCTTTAGAATAAAGCTCTCTCTGACCATTTCGCTTTTACATGCTAATTTAAGTCAACTTTATTGTTTAAAATGTGGATAAATCATTGGCGCTTTGTAGCCTCTAGCATTGATTTGATGCAGAGAATGGCCCGACGAACGTCATAAGCGCAAACGTTACAAGGCGCGTCGGGGAATTATTCTAAATCCGTCAGGCGGACTACGCCATCGCCAATACCGCGTGCATGATCAGAACCTCATTAACATGGTTGAACGCTTTAACTTAGACTACAAGGATGACCCTCGCTACCCTGAAAGGCCTGTCTTACCATAGCCAAACGGCATCATGACATTTCCGCGCAAACCGTTGCCCTCGCAACCATCTTAGTTTTTGCGCCGATTTGTCAAATAAATAAGTCGAAAGAAAAGCTTAAAAAGCTGATTCAAGTCCACTTCGTCCATTCAAGTCCATATGTGAAAAGTGGGAAAATGCGATTGGTGGCTTTGTGTGGCCGTTAGTTTGTGTGTGGATCTGATTCATAAAGGGCTAAACTCTAAAGAACAGCAAGTGACGTTTATGACATTTGCGGCAACATACACGCTAAATGTTATATTGGCATTTGTTTAATGTGACTTTAAAGAATGTTTGCTGATTTAATCGCCCGAACGTGTGAAATATCAAAACATCGTTACAATGACTAATCGATCGATTGTTTGGTCATCTGTCAACAACCAAAAACAGAGATTGTACACTTGGTTTGTGTGGTTAACGAGTGATGCCATCGTAATCACTATTCCTATCTCGTGCCTTATCATTTGATCGTTTGTTGATACTCTAACCCTTCCTGTTCCAGATGGACGATCTCCCTTACGAATTCATCGATCGCGTGTTCACCAAGCTGCGCAGAGTCGATATACCGGCTGTCAGCGTGCAATCTCCTCTGTGGATGGAGGCGCGTCGGGTGTACGAACAAAACTTAAAAATGGACTTGGCAGTGATGTTCTACCTATCGGAACCGGAACTCAAATACCGGATTGTCCACTTTTACGGTGAAACTGCGACCACGGAGTTTACATTTGCCGATGTGGCCGCTATGGATCAACGATTTGTCCGAATTACTACAATTTGTATCGCGCAATCCGATTTCCGAGCGTTAAAAGTGGAGAATCCAACCGAATTCCTTCAATTTATCTCCTCGTTTACCATGGATCACATGATTTTGGATGTTGCCAACGATCCTAACAAGTTTTTGAACGAATGCTGCAAATATGAATTGAAATACACGAGTTTGATAGCCGAATACTCTCCGAATGCGGTGGAATTTCTCAAAAGTCAGCTCAAATCAGCAGAACTTGAACATGTAAGCCTTTCTGGCAACAGTTGGCCGCCTGAACTGATGGAGTACCTCGAAGTTTATGTTTGTCGACCGGAATTCAAGTATTTGGAGTGCGACGAGAAATGTATGGACGCGGACTGTTTGAAGAGAATTGTTGCCTATTGGAAAACGATGGAACGTCCTTGGAAACCAGCGACAATCGAAGTCAACTATCACTATGATCACAAATTTGAATCACGCTTTGGTCGTAGAGATTTTGAAGATTGCCGCGGACTTATGGTTAAAAGTTATCCGACTTATTCGATCTTCTACTTTCATTCTCATTAATTCAGTACATGTAAGATAATGAAGGTCATTTTTATAAATAATATCGAGATTATACTCATACTTATGGTAGTACGTTGTACTCGCATTCTCTTGCGAATTACGCGGGAAGGCACGCTCTTGTATGCCACAGACTTTATGCCGTGTTCTTTCAGAAACGCGCAGCGCTTGCCAATTAACCAGTTACCTGTAAACCATGGTCGGAGTTATAAATTGTCCCTCAAAAAACCTCGATCTCGGACTGCTGGACCAGGCTCCTGGGCGGAACTTTCTTGTGGAATTGGCGTACGCTTGCTTGCTCAATTGACATGACTGAACTACCGGGATTTATGGGTTGTTTTCGATATTAGTTGATTGAAGTGAAAATTCAATTTTGATGAGTATTTCGGTTTTAAAGAATCACGGGAGTCCTTATCGACCTGAAAATTCCATTGATTAATCTTATCGAAATTGATTCTGTTAATATCAGGTTTATTGCTACTTCAGCTTTCTACCTGATCTCAATTGTCCATGGCTACTGTTTCTAGTATTGCTAATTTCTCAATTTAGCTGTCGACTAGAGAGGATTTGCAGCAGCTTTGCTATGAGTCATTTTGATGGAAAGCAATGCGATACACGATGCAATGCAATGAAATATTCATTTAAGTAGAATTCAAAACCAAACTCCAAATCCCGAATCCCGGTCTTCAATGTCAAACCATGTTTGTTCACCATGTTCTGTTGCCAAGTTTCGCGTTGTCCTATGCTTTCTAATTGTGTCAAATTAATGATCTCGTGATATGCGTTTTAAGAACCTATTTTGTGCTCTATAACAAGCAACCGCTAGATGCTTTTCTCATTTCACTCTTTTACATTTTTCAGTTATGTTCCGTAAGCCAAAAAACCGCGGACAACGGCAACGTGTCCGACAAGACTCAGACGAAGGCCTCGCTTCATCTCCTCCTTCGACAGTTGAGGCTCCTCCTAAACCATTGCTCAGTTTTGGCGACGACGAAGGTGGGTTTTAATTCCAAATTTACTCACAATCGCACATTTTGGGATTCATTGTTGAAAAATCTAAACTATCCTATCTGTAATGCTGTTTTTTAGGTGTCGATACCAAAGAGTTCAAAGTGAAAAAACAGGAAGCGCGAAAAAGACGCGAGAAACTAGCGCGTAAAGCTGAAGAAAAAACCGAAATTCAAACGCAGAAAACTGACTACGGCAACGTTAAATTTACAAACTCAGACTCCCTGCCGGTTTTCAAAGTTCCTGAGAAGGAACTCACAGAGGAAGAAGAGATTGTGATTTACGAGGAGGAAGAGTTCAATCAGGATCGCGAAACGAGAGGAAAATTTCCCACTTCTTATCAAGGTAATGAGTTCATGACTATGGCCCTTTATACCGTAAAATTTTTTAGATATTCCCGATGCGCACGCTGTGTATGAGGCTAGGAAAAAACGGGAACAGATGCGCAAGGGCCTCGTCCAAAGTACAGAAAACGACGACGGTTTCATAGCTCTGAGCGGTCAAAAGGAGGTCGAAAGGGAGCGTAAAACTGGAAGTGGATCCGATGAAGAGGACGACGACCACGGACGTTTCTATTCGTCAAAGAACGAGCTGCTCGAGGAGGAGAAGAAACGCCGGGAGCTTCACTTTGAGTTTTTGAACAGAGAACATGGTGATGACGATGATGTGAACGCCGCTTCGGGCTCTGAAGACGAAGAGGTTCTTCGTTGGGAACGTGAACAGATCAGCAAGGGTGTGAGGAAACAACAGGTACAGTAGTTTTTATGATTCGTGTCTAAAACGTATGTTTAGATGATCGATGTGCGACAGGAATGGCTTGCGACGACTGGAAGAGATTTACGAGAGAAGGATGAGACAGAGGTGATGGAAGTCGATGCGATCGTACGTGCTCCACCCAAGATATTCGGTAAAACATTAACTTTTAGTCTGAATGCTCATAAACTGATTGTTTCAGAGCCAGCAGAATTCATTCCCATACCAATCGAGCAAGTGGTCAGCGATCTAACGCTAAAGCTGAAAGACGAACAATCATTCCTTGCTGGAACCGAGGAAGACTACGCTAAAGTCAAGTCGAATATTGATGAAAACAACGAAATCATCGCAAAACTTCCGTTGGCGCAGAGAAAAGTCGAAGAAAAATATCAGATGCTCCAAGAGATGAAAGAGTTTACCAAAAATCTAATCGAGTGCTTCGACGAGAAGGTTCCGATGATCTGCGAGCTCGAAGATCGACTCTTTCAAATGTGGAGGGAACGCAAAGAGCGGCTCATGCAGAGGAGAAGGCAGGATTTGAAGGACGAGTACGAGGCTTGTTCGTCTGCAGCAGCTGGGAATACGGCGAGCGTAAAAACAGGCGAATATGCAGCGAGAGCGGCGGAACGGGAGTCACGCAGAGCGAGGAGACGTTTGCAAAGAGAGCGAACGCAGCAGAATGCTTCGCACAACGAAGGATTCAGTTCAGACGACGAGGAGACGAATAGCCAAAACGCGATGTACAAGGATACAACCGGTAAGTAACATTGATACTACTTTACGCTGTCTAGACAATTATGGGCATCATGTATTACGCTGTCTAGACAAGCATGGGCATCATGCTGTCTAGACAAGAATGAGCGTCAAAACACAGACATGTTTGATTTTTGAAGATTTGACGTAGATTTGACATGATTATTGTCCATTTCAGACACAATTCTCAGACAAACCGATGACGTTTTCGTTGATGTTCTCGATGAATTCACCGACATCTGCAGGATCTGTAATAACTTTGTGAAATGGCTCGTCATTGACGAGGAGTCCTACACAAACGCATACATCGGACTGTGCATACCGAAGCTCCTCAATCCTCTCATTCGACATGAACTTATGGGCTGGAATCCTCTTGTAGACGCAGAACGAAGCTTCTCGTCGATGCAATGGTACAAGCGGCTTTTGACTGTTGGAACTGAGGGCTCCGGAGTGGATCTATCGCATGAAGAGATTGTGAAATTGATTCCTACAGTAGTGCAGAAGTGCATCCTACCAAGGCTAACTCGTAAGTGATTTTAAGCGGTGTGCGGTAGTGTAATTGACAAATTTAGGTCTGGTGAAAGGATGCTTTGATCCGCTGTCGCTTCAGCATTCGCAGAATTTGGCTAAAGTGATCTCTCAGTGTATCAACGACTATCCTACAGTTACCGCAAGTGCCAAGGAGGTTAAGATATTGCTCAAGGCTATTCACGGCGCGTTCAAGGAGTCGATTAGCGAGGATGTCTTTATTCCGATCTTTATGAAAAAGTAAGTGGGAAATTCCTTTATCTTAGAGTAAACCGATGTTTAGCGCCCTGGAAAACTCAAGCACAGGCTGTGCAGCCTTCCTGAATCGTCAATTCTGGACTGCTATCAAAGCGATCGAATGCATCACTCAATTTTCCGCCATTTTCTCCCAAGAAGTAATGCAAGCGCTGATTGTCGATGGAGTCGTCAACCGCTACTTGAATCTCGCTCTTCAGTGCATTTGGCCCTATTCGTCTGAAGCGGACAACGCGCTCAAATGTCGTACAATCATCAAACTGCTACCAAACGAATGGTTCCCGGCTGCGAATCCCACAGCGTTCCGATCGCTCAGTGCGTTGTTCTCTGCGATTGCGCGTGAATATAGCGAAAATCGGTATGTTTGCCCTTCGCTTCCTTGTTTGTCGACGACACTCGTGAACTCATTATTGCGTCATCATGATAGCTAATTATTTCTCGCTTTTTCAGATCATTTTCGGCCGAGCTGAAGAAGTTCATCTGTGATATCGGACGTGCGGACTGACGTTGCATCGCCTATTGATTTTATTGTTCTGTTCTCCGTATTCGATGATGATGATGATAAAACGTTCGGCGCTGGTGTGTGCAACCGTAAATTGATTTGTTTGTGCGTGTGGCTTGTGAAATATTGTCGCTTTCGTTTGTCTTTCTCTTGATAGTAGACTTTTTCAAACGTCTATTTTCAGTTTTCAAAAGATGGCGGAGTTGGATTGGGTCCGCGCGTCTATGATCATCGACCGGTTTGAGAGAATGGCGAACATGAATGTTCGGGATTTGCGAGGACATTACCAGAGAATCGTTTCGGTGAAGTGAAATCGCTAACCTGTCAAAAATAAGACAAAAACAGACTTGTCTTGTCTAAATGAACAAAGCAGCACTGTCTCAGTTGTTAGAAGTTCAGGCTATCATGACTGTCCAGACATTTTTTTCCCTGTTTTGTCTTCTAACATTTTTTTTTGTCTGTGTAACATTTTTGTCTTGACATATCTGTTTCGAGCAAATCGAGCACTCAAATGGTGTCAGTCTTTTTTGTCTGTCTAGACATTTTTGTGTCAAAAGCTTGAGTCAAAAGCAGACGTTTTCCTAGACATTTTATAAAATAATTTTGCCATTTTTCAGTCTGAAACAAGAGGAGATCAAGCGCAAGCGGCAACAGAAAAGCACAGCGCAAAGCGTTTAATTGACCAACTTGTCGCAGGGCTCCAACAGATTCTCGCACTCCGATCGCAAGTCACCCTTGAGGATCAAGACAAATTTGACGTGAGAATCGAACCGATTCGCCTGCAAATTCAAAGCGTAGTGAGCTCGTTGAGCGCCGTTTTGAAAGAGCAGAAGCCTGCGATGGCTGCAAACGGCGTTGTTGACTACGAGAGGCTTTATGAGAACGAACTGAACGAGAAAATTCGTTTGGAATGCAGCTGCAGAAGCAAAAAGAAACGGAGCAGCTCAGATTGGAGATGGAGCAGCGCAAAATGGACGTTGAAGCGCATAAAAGCCTACAGAAAGATATTGAGGACTTGAGTTACGTGATGGAGGATCTGGCTACGCTTGTTCATGTATGTGTGGAGTTTGAATAACTGTAACTAAATTCCCATTCCAGACACAACATGACATGGTAGACAGTATCGAGGAGCACATCGAGCAATCCCATCAGCACGTGCAGCATGGTCATAAACAACTTAAGAAGGCTGTCGCGGCAAAGAGCGCAAAGTACCCGCTGATGGCTGCTGCTTTAGGAGGCGTTGTACTGGGTGGTCCGATTGGAATTGCTGCCGGATCGGCTATCGCTGGAGTCGCCGCTGCCGTCGGTGGTGCCGTAGCAGGTAAGCATTTTTAAAATCAGACGCACAGAAAAATGGGTGTTATCTAGACAACAAATTTGCACATTTGTCTAGAAATTGCTGGTAATTGGTAAAGTCTAGACTTGACCTAACTGGGCTTTCAGTCTGTAAAGTTTGGATTTTTTGTCTGTCTGCAATTCAATTTCTACTTGTTCTCACAAACTAACCACCGCATTTTTTAGGTCTCTACGGCGGGCGGGCACTTAAACGTCATCATCAAAGGGAGGCAGCCTCACTTACAGCCCCACCACCGTCATAACGATATCAATGCTGTTATTTGTACAAAATGATCTTCTTGTAATAAATGCAGAATTCTTGGTCTCTGTGGATCAGAGTCACCTCCGCTAAACGTAATACAATTTTCATACATTTCTCATCTTCCGCCGGTTTCTCCAAATCCGTCCATACCGTATTTCGGAAGCAATGCTTTGTGCGAAAAAGTGCTAAAGCAATGCTCGTGGAAGCATTTACAGCGAATCATAAGCTACAGCTCTACCTTTGTTTGTGATCTGTCTACATCCACACTTGCCTTCGCGGCACTGAATACTTATTCGCGCCATTTCACCATATAATTTGTGCTTTTCAGATGGACGCTGTGCCCTATGACTTTGCTCTTCGCGTTGTCACCACCGTGTACAAACCTGAGCTTCCTTTAATAAGCGAATCACCACTCTGGACCGAAGCGCATCGAGCGTATAAGGAAAAGTTGCAAAATCTATCAATCACGTTTCTCGTATCACCCACCAAGATCTTCTACAACATCCGTTCCACGGACTCTAACGATGCGCTGACGATCCTTAGCTTTGCCAACATGGTGGCCAAGGATTATCGTTTCATGCGAATTACTGAGTTCTATGTTCGCGAAGACCTCGCACCACCTGGTACTAGGGGTACTGACACTGAAGTGACCGATCTAGCCGAATTTATGCGCTTCATTTCCTGCTTTACTCTCGATTGGGTCTACATTGGCAATAGCAACCAGGATCTACTCGATGAATGCGTGAAGAGCGGACTACAGACAAAAGAAATGCAGTTTGAAATTGTTCCTGGATCGGAAGTCTTTCTCAACGCACAACTCAATTCAGAAGTGCTTACAGGCTTCATTGTGCGCAATTTGCATGAGCCACTGGTTCTTGGCGATCGAAACATCAATGCGCTCGAAGCATTCGTCTGTCGACCAAATTTTGACAGTTTGGAATGCCATTTCTACTGCCTGGGAACGGAATGCTTGAAGAGAATCGTAGACTACTGGACAGCAATGGAATCGCCATGGAAATCATCTCGCTTGGTCTTGAACTCATATCCAACCAAATGCGCAGAATTTGCATCCTGGCTGCCTCGAGCCAAACGGTCTGGATGGGATATGAGTGGAAGAGTAGAAGTGTTTGAGTGGAAGAATGGAGCGTTATGTCTAACGGTTAACTGTTCACGGAGCTATTCTGTTATGCAATTTAAAACTGTGATCTGAATTTCGCTGACGGCTAATAAAAGTAGTTTTGTAAAGTTTTTTAAATGATTTATACGCATAATTAATCCTTATTCTTTTAGTCATTGTCAGTGCTCATTGTCAGTGGTAGTTGTTTAGACTATCCACTCCGATGATCGGTCGAATTGCCTCTGCCGATTGATGAAATTAATGAAAATGAAGTTCGAAACCGCAATGGGTCCGCGATGGGTCTGGTTCAGAAACAGCCCGATGTCAAGGGTGCTGGCAGACAGCTGATCTTACGTCAGATAGCACGTATGACACCTCTGCTGGTCAGTTTCCTAATACTAAAACACCAGCTCTAGCCCGGTCTCTACTACGGAGTGTCTCACACAGAGAAGCTGATTTTTTGATTCAAAGATCACCGGCTCAGATTGTCTCAAAAAACATGTTAATTCAAACGACGAGTACATAATCGCATCTCAAACGCAACATCTGCAAAGGAAATTAATTTTCAATTGATGCAGGGCGAACCGAGAGATGAGAGCGTTCTATGCCATAAAGCAAAAGCTCGTAAACTTGAAACTCCGAACTTTGGAGGTTGAAAAACGCCAGGATTCCGCGACTAAGGTGGTCGAAGGTCTGAAAGAGAGCAAATTTCAACTGAGAATGTTGCTGTGATAATTCACTGATTTTCCGTTGTCGTAGATACCCAAATGGGTTTGTTCCGATAGTTCGTTGATGGAGAGATGGCGCTTCACATGTAGAAATCTAAGAGATTTACCAATACAAGAGAATTTGCTTCATCTCCGCACCTGTCTCTTCCCTGAGAGTCCTTGTCAACCTCCACTTTCCTGAATCCTCCTGCACGCATGCACTCGTGCAAGTCGAACGTTTCCCGTGAATTCTTACAAGTGACGCTTTTTTGGTAGTAGATTGTGGACGCTAAGTACTGTAGAGAAAAACGGTTTAGAATCATAACCACTTTAGTGTATTTCTTGCTCTGAAAGCAGATCGTCTCGCGCAATGCAAAGCAATTCTCAACTTGCCACTCGTTCGCCTATGACAAAGTAGATCTTGGCGTTGGCTGAATGCGCACGCAGTAGAAGCTTCACCTCGTCTGTCAACAGGAATGTTCCATCATGCACAAAAAGGTACCAATCGTAATCGTCGGAAATGAGCTCTTTTGTGAAGTGAACAATCCATCTGAAAACGACGGTTTGTTAGCTGCTCGGGTTACGGTAGATTTGCCTCAATCTCAGCCAACTGTTCCACTCCGTCGGCAATCGTGATACTCTCGTTTGAGGCACTTTGAGGTCTCTGATAGCGCCATCAGAGAACACGTGAAAGCGGCTTATCCGCTGGAGCCACGTTGCTTGAATCGCCTTGAGCTGCTGGCCCTGACTCGTATTCGCAATGAGTACGGTAAATATGGAGGAATTGCCGTCAGAAGACTTTGGAGAAGCGGAGGGGAGGTACGTGGAAGAGAAGAACACATGGAGCAGGAAATAAAAGAAGAGAATGAACGAATTCTTCGGCCACACAGACGCAAGGAGCCATTTGAGAGGTGAGCAGTTGAGGAGACTTCGGCAGAATTGGCAGAATTGCATTGAAAAAGTCATGAAACAAGTCAAATTGCGTTGCGCGAAAGAGGGAAATGAGATAATCATCGGATAAGTTGCCGCCTGACCTCAATCTCGGCGAATGTAATAAACTGAATTAGAGATGTTGGCTCCACTGAACCGAGTGCAAAAGCGATTGACTTTTTGCAAACCAGAATCCTATATAGTCAAACTAGGTGATGGGAAAGGAAGCTTAATAAGTAATTATGGTTCTTAACTTCATTTTGAATAAATAAAGGCTGGGACGCGTGCCAATCTGAACCTCTATTTAACTGTGATTGTTAGCTACCTTATTCTTGAATTTTCAATACTCAACTGGAGCGCGTGCAAACTTCAAAGAACATCATAACGGTTTTCATATTCGTACTTGACAGATTAACAGCTCGCTTTCGTAAACTGACCAAATTTCAAAATAGCGGTGAAACAAGCGCAGTGGTTCGTTTGCAATGCGTTTGTCTGAGGCGCGCGGTGTCTGAGTTGGACGTCCGGTGTGTCGACACTTTTGTGTTTACTCAACGACCGGTCGTTTCAACGATCAGACTGTTTCGGACGACAGTCGTTGTCTTGTTGTCCTGCCCTCTAGCACAGTTCAAACTTCGATTCCGTACTGCTTCTCTCACGATCAACAAAGCTGCATTTATAAGCTTTAAGCGGGCAGAACAACAACAAATATTCTAATTTAACATTCAATCACGTTAACACAAGCTCCTTGGCTCCTATTGTCGGGATCCAGGAGGCATGTACTTCTTACCGGATCCAGGAGGAACATACTTTTTCTTGGTAGATTGAACTTTCCAATCAGTGTCCTGATCGGCCTCAGTTTCTGGAGCATTGGCCTTAGGGCCAGTTCGTGGAGGCGGGACATTCTCACGGCGAGGTGCCATTTCTTTGCGCCAGCTGTTTTGGCCGCCAGCCTCAGTCTCCTGAGGCGCTCTTCGCTGAGGTGCAACCGCGGCCGGCTTAGTGCGAGGCATGTTGCGCCAGTTGGTGGCCTGATCAGCTTCGGTTTCCGGACCATTGCTACGCTGGATTGGAGGCATTGCCGGGGTCTCACGACGCACATTGCTGCTACGCCAGCTTGATTGTCCAGACTCAATTTCCGGCCCCATGCTCCTTTGAGGTGGAGGCATTGCCGGAGTCTCGCGACGCACGTTGCTACTACGCCAGCTGCTCGTTTGGTCAGCCTCAGATTCCGGGGCAGCGCTTCGTTGCATTGGAGGCATTGCCGGGGTTTCACGACGCACGTTGCTGCTGCGCCAGCTTGACTGACCAGACTCGATTTCCGGTGCAATGGCACGTTGAGTTGGAGCCATGCTTTGTGGTTCGCGACGCGGTCTAGGAGCCTCCGAACGAGATGACATGCCAGTACGCCAGTTGTCATCCTGATCAGCCTTGGTCTCCGGATCCTACAACGAGCAATAAACTAGAAGCCAGAAGGAAGAGACACTTACAGGTTCACGAACACGGTCACCACGAGACGACATCGCCTGTCTTCTAATGCGATTCTCCTCCTCCACCATTAGCTGCTGTTCCATCGTCTTCTTCTTCTCCCACTCCTCGCGACGTTGCTTCTTGCGTTGCTCGTGACGTTCGTGCAACACTTCCTTGCGTTTCTCTTCCACATAATCGCGCCATTGTTGCATCTTCTCGGCAAAGCGTTCCTTGTTCGCCTCCTTCACTCGCTCAACAAACGCTGCAGCATCGATGCGCACCATTTCCAAACGATTATAGTCATCGACGTCCTTTTGATGCTTTTCACTAAAAGTTGACCGTTAAATGACGTTACAGAACTCAAAACTGTTACATTTCTGCTTTAATACGGCGATCTTCGTAGGCCTCGAAAATGCCAGGAAGTGTAGCTGCCCGCTCGTCCGACATTGCTTTACGCAATTTCATCTCTTCAAGATGGTACGCGCGAACAGTATGGTCGAATTTCTTCTCCTGCTGTTGCAGTTTAGCCTGTTGTTCGATGCGTTCAGCATCGAGACGTTGGCGCTAAAATCAGTGAAATTTGAAAAATCAAATCGATTGTTGTTCTTACCTGCTCATTGAGCACAGCTTCAGGATCCATATCCTTCAACAGCTCCTCTCCCTTCTCCTTAACAATAGCCTGGTACATTGGATTCTGTTGAATTTGCTTCATTTTTTCGCGTCTGATTTTCTCCTCGACTTCTTGCTGCTCAGCGATACGTCTCTTCTTCTCATTGGCAACTGCTTCAGCTTCCAAACGTTGCAGCTCCTCCTTACGACGTTGTTCCTCGCGTTGAGTTGCCTCTTGCTGCGCCTTTTGAATCTTCTCTTGACGTTGAGTCTCCGTTGTCTCCTTGTAGTTTTCAATCTTCATACGACGCTTCAGAATTCGCTCATAGTCGGCTTCCTTGCGATAGCCGTAGACCGTAGCCGCCTGTTTGAGTTTGTCCTTGGCCAACTGCAAACGGTGCTCGCCATCGAGGATGTTTGTTGTGTCGCGCAGTTGAACAAAGAGATCTTCCAGATGGGTTCGAATGGTTTCGACGCCCTGGGCACCGTCAATCGTGCCTCCCATTCCGGTAAGAGAGTTTTCGGGGGAGGTAAAGTGTACGCACGATTCGCGATGATCAATGTGAGCCTTGACGACGCGATGCTTGGCAATGTCAACGAAGAAACGCTCCAGCTCTCCGGGAGTGAAGAACGGGATGATTTTACGAATTCGCTCAATTGAGAGGGTGTCGTAGATGACAGAAAGCTGGAAATAGAGTAAATTAGCAAAGAGATACATATAGCTGTATCGAGTACCTGTTTCAGAGCTCTTGTTGCAATAACATGGCGCAAAGCACCGGCATACTGATTGTGCTCGACGCGGCCATTTTCGCTCAAATTCTTCAACTGTTCATCAACCATGGTTGCCAAGCGAAGAGGAGCAAATTCGCGTTCGAAATAATGGTACAGTGCACGGGCAGGCGCAGCGGCAATATCGGGAATACCGAGGCGGACAACTTCCTTCAGAATACCAGCACGAGTGGGAGCAATGGGCAAACGAAGGAGATTTGAGAGTACTCTAAAGCATGTAAATGAAGCCATGAAATGGTGTATTAGTATACCGAACGTTCGCAATATGCTGCTCTTCAATATCCAAATGCTTGGTCAAATCCGATGGACTATCAGACCCTTCAGCAATGCACAAAGTGGCAAGGAGGACACGAGTAGCTTGATCGGCGGCTTCCTCCTCGCTGAAGGATTTTTTCATATCTTTGTAGATGATGAACTTCTGAAGGAGCGCAGCGGCATGGAAGAGGCTGTTACCGCCTTTCAGGAATACCAAAGCGAGCTAAACAACGAGCTACAGTGCTTGCTATGGCATAACAAAACGAACCTTGTCATAATAGTTGACATAGCTTGTCGGCTTCACCATGCGCTTATCTTTATCCTTGCTGAGCTGCATCATTCCGTGTAAATCTTCAGCACTGCGATAAGCCTCCTGCCACAGCTCCATTTGAATGGCAGTATCCAACTGGATCAATCGAGTCTCTTGCATGATTGTCAGCGATTCAACGCTATTGAGTTTGACTCTAAAACGGCGAAGGTTGAGGGGTATTTTTCTAATATCAACCTACACATGGCCAAGATGCTGACTCTTTTGAATTTGACTCAAATGGCAGACGGAGAATGTCGCAAAGCTTGCGGAATTCAGTGCGGCGTTGGAAACGAGCACAGAACTTGAACGACTGGCGGGCGATCGTGTGGTACAACGTCTCAACCATAGCGTTGTTGCGCAGCAGATCCAAACAATTGCGGTACGAATCCCAGAGGAAACGGAGCCATGGACTGAGAACAGCACGATCCATGCGGTCCTGTGTGGCCGCACCGGAAACAACGGAAAGAAGCAGGTTTTCCGGCGCGTCGGCCTGGTCGAGATCGTCAATTTCCTCAACCTTTTCAATAGACGCCTGTTGTGCGTCCTGGGTCTTTTTCTCGGCCAACGTCAGAAAGTGAGTTAGAACCGATTCCAGCGACTTGACACAGACTTGTTGGGTCAGTGATTTGTACTGGAACAGGAGCGTCTTTTGCAAAAGCAGAATTTCGGAGGTTGACGCAAAGCTCGACATGTTTCATCATGATCTGCTCGTGCGTTTTGCTCCAAACTTTGTGGCGACGATCCTAGAACAAGAAACGTTGCAATTGGAGGAGGATAAAACGATGAACTTGCCTTAATCATGTCATGAAGAGCTTCAAGAGCATCACGCTCCTTTTCCAACGGATATGAACTCATTTGCACGTTGCAAGGCCGTTTCCGGCTTGCGGAAATAGGTTGAAGAACGCATGTTCCTGGAATGGGCGATTTAGGTTATAGACAGAAGCTTGCAAACTCTCGATCATACGCGATTGAACAAAACTAAAACCGTTGCGAATTTTTCGTTAAAATAGGGCCAAACAAATGCACAAACACAATGGCATTGCGCTAGTTCACACATTGAAAACAAAGCGCATTGATACCGTGGACTCAATGACGGAGCAGCTCACGACTCCACGACTTCATTTCTCGTCTGCCGCGTTGGAACACGTCAGCCGGATGCTGATGCAACAAATTGATCGGTCACACACAAACCACACCACAACAAGAGCTAGACAAAATTCAAACGCTTTAAAGTTTTGATACTCAGTCCATTCAAGATACCGGAATGTTTTTTGCAATTTGTCAGGGTAACTGTTGCGGGAGACTTTTTACTGTTGTTGCAATGAGAGGGCGAGCTCAGACGCTAACTGCTTGGTTGCAGACTACATGAAGCCAACAATGGCTTTCCAAAAAATACAAAATGAGCTACTAAAATTGTCTCGTGTGGTTGACTGGAGTCAAATTGACTCAAGTTACTATTGATTTCATTGTATAATCATCAATTTCACATCATTAAATATGACTCATCTGCGAATATCAATCATATCAAGCGGAACACTTTTCCTGGATAGAACCCGCTTATCAGAAGCAGCACCGCAGTTTCATCCACTCCTCTCCAGCGTATCAACTGGACTGCAAAGAGTGTGCCATCGTCGTGTAGCCTATTCGAATAAACTCCAGTTGTTATTTTAGAACTCGGCGAAAGAAAAACAATATTTTTGCGCAGCAATTTCGTCTGTACTATTAGCGTGTTTCGCATTGTAAACAATGAACATTTTCTGCTTTGAAACCTAATCTCAAAATTTAACTTTTTATCAGTTCAGCTAGCATTGCTTATCGTCAATACGCTGTCTGCTGTTAAATTAGAGATGACATGGCTTGATGTTGATCAGCCAGTCATGATTGACAGCATGTTTCTTTTGAAAGGCTGCTTTTTTACTGACAGACTGGTCAATCGCTTGGCTTGAATGACTTGAATGAGTGCGAACAGACGGACAATCACTGTTATTGTTTAAGTGCTCTTTTTTCGGCCCCCTCAATTACCGCCAAGTGGCCGTAAGTTCGCTGTTTTTTAAACAAAAATTTGCATTGAAAACAGGTCCGTTAGATCAAAACAC
The DNA here is from genome assembly GCA_007213375.1 of Steinernema feltiae. Classification (NCBI taxonomy): domain Eukaryota; kingdom Metazoa; phylum Nematoda; class Chromadorea; order Rhabditida; family Steinernematidae; genus Steinernema; species Steinernema feltiae. Next base: position 34,709 of record MQUG01004140.1, on the reverse strand, counting down.
ACCATTTTTGGCTGTTTGGAATGCGCCATTATGGGCATGACCAAAACGCGCGGACACAAAACCAAAATTGCGGTAAAATTTAGTTATTTTTCAGGCCGTGTCGCGCTGTTTATCGTCGCTATGCTGCTTCATTTGTCATCCGAGAGGCAATCAACAACCGACACAAAAATGATGTGGTTGATTGACATCCTGTTTTCTGTTTTATGACAGCGCACGTTTCTCAATAGACACCTGAATGCGGAGAGAACACATGAACACGTTATTTACTTCGTTTCATTCCCCGACCTCAAAAACACAGCTGATTTATTTCAACTTCGATGCAGCCCAGCGGGATATTTGAATCAGACCACAATCTCGTGTTTATCTAACTGCTGAAGCTTAACAGCGCTTTACTCCGCTTGGGGTTTTCGGCAATTGCTCCATGGCAAAGAAAGACATTGTTACATAGTTGAAAAACAAATTTTTTTGGTTTCAAAAAACCCTCACTTGACGTTGTTTTGCATTGAGTATTGAGTGAAAGCAAACAGACACAGACAACCACGTGTCAACGATGTTTCATTGCACACAAAACACGTTTTCCGACAATTGTTTACTTTACGGCCCAAAACGCATGCTACTTTAGTGACTGGCGCGTCTGTTTCCGGTTTTCTGTTTTTGCTAATTGCTGTTTTCACACTTTCTGGTGAATAATTTTGTCTGGCTTTTTTACATATCTCTATTGAAGTTCAGTTCAATCAGACAGCTTATAGTCTCATTGGCGAGAGATCGCTGTTATGCTTTCTAAATCAAGCCGTTTCTGATGGAAAAAACGACTTTTTGTTCATAAAGGTGCGTCATTAGCCTCGCTGACGTCTGCGTTTGCCGTCGATTGTTGTGTTTCAAACAATTTTTTTGATTTTTTTCTCTTGTTTTCCTCAAAACAGACACACCTCTGACTCTTTGCTTGGCTGACTAGCTCAGACACGCCAAGAAAATATCAAATTTCCCTGACTGAGTCAGATATGCATGTAACAAACAGAAAACCGCATGACACATCTCTCTAATGCATTCAACTACTCCCGTAAGCACAGAATGAGAGAAAAACAAATGTGAAAAACATGTTGCCCGAGTTGCCACACGCCTCATTGAGCAATTAAGCCTAAAAACTGATTTTTGCGCTCTTTTGCGATACCTACCTTCTCAACGTATTCACTACACAATTTGAGGTAATCATGTGGCAACTCTGTCTGCTTCAGTTCCCATAAAACATGTTTCTCGACTTGTGCTGTGCTATTCGAGTAGACGAATGTGTTGGTGACGGACGCGCCTCATGTATTTAGTTGTTTTTTTTGTCATAATTGAGGCACAGTTGATATGCGAAGCAAAAAAAACGAGTCAAATTTTAGAGAATTTAAATATTTCTTGATGGATGTCTATGATTTTCCAATCGGTTTCCTGCAAATCCGCTCAACCTGTCTGAGATGATGCGCGCATTAGTACATCAGTGCGATCGTACTTTGCGCGGCGTTGCGTTGAGGTCGACACCCGGTGTCTCTTTTGTTTGTTTGTGAACTTTTCAGACGGATCATCTCCTTTACGATTTCGTTGATCGCGTGTTCATTAAAGAGCAAAAAGACGACATTTCTGTGTTCAATGACCACCTTCGGTGATAGGTCATGGAAGAACAGACAAAAAATTCACTTGTTGTCTGTTAAAATCGGTAAAATACGCTCTTTTCATCGTCAGACTAAAGAACGTTTCTCTATGGGCGTCATGTTTAAAGACTAATTTGATTAGCTCAATTAATTTCAGACGCGTTACGGTATTACAACTATGCAACTGTTTTGGTACTTCTATTATTTGACCGCCGCCAGTTTTTTGATTGACAGTGTGTTCAGGTGTTGCATGATCTCTTATTTCGTCTGACTCAAGTTTGTCAATCATCTTTTGCTTTGTCCTGCAGCTGTCGTTTAGACACCATTTGGTAACTATACCGTGATACGAGGGCGTTCATCCTTTGTTCTTAATTGATGTTTTTTTAACCAAATTTTGAGCTTTTCAGATGGATAATCTTATTTACGAGTTTGTCGATCGCGTTTTTACAAAAATGAACAAAGAAGACATCAACGAATTCCGAGTTCATTCGCCAATTTGGATGGAAGCGCGCCGCATCTACATGAAGAGACTTCAAAGCTTGACATTCAATTTCTACTTGACGCCCGATGGATTCAGATACAGAATACGATCGGTGGGACTATGACCGCGTGGTACGGTATCCTACATTTGGTGCAATTCTTCGCCTGGATCGACGTTTTATCCGCATAACTGGCGCCGATCTTGTGGAGAATCTGCGTACAGATTATGTTCAAGATTCGCATGTTGTCGAGAATCTATCCGAGCTGATTCGCTACATTTCCTTGTTCAATCTGAGTCATGTGGAATTCCGCTATGCCCCACACAGTGCGCACTGTAGCTTCATGGAGGAGTGCGCGAAAAATGGACTAAAAACGCAAATTCTTCACATGTACTATTCTCCAAAGGCCGAAAATTTCTTGAAAAATCAGCTCCATTCAGAAGAGCTTCAACAGCTTAGTTTACCTGGCGATTGGCCGTCTCAATTCACAGACAACCTCGAAGAGTTTGTTTGTCGGCCGAGTTTTAAGAACTTGACTTGTAACTACAAATGTTTGGACATGGACTGCTTGAAGCGGATTGTTGCCTACTGGAAGCAATGAAGAATCCGTGGAAATCGGCCGAAATTACTGCACAGACGAGCCGGAATCTACACAATGAGTTTGCTGCTTGGTTGCCATTGGTCCGCAAAGTCAACCTCCTGAGTTTAGACTGGAAAATGGGGATTTTACTCTTTCCGTTCTGTGTACGTCAATCTATTTTGTGCTCCACTTTGCTGACAAAGCGTCTACAGAGGGAAATTGTTATTCTCTCGCTTCGATTGTCTGTCCAACGTTGTTGCTTGCTTCGCTGAGAGCTTAGATTTATAGATTTTAATGCAATATTCGGTTTTTCAGAGTTCTATTTGTAATTTATGACTCAATTTTTGTCTAAATTGTACTAGTTTAGTCCCGTTTCATTATTTGTGATACACCTTGCATGTAATAAACTGAATGAACGATTGGAGACAGAAATATACAACGACAATTTTCATTTGCTTCCTGTAAAAGGCTCATTTTCATATCTCAGGCGCTTAACTTTGAATTTGCAATGCACACGTTAAACGAATCTTCAACCAACGAGTGTACTGTAAGTGCCAAAAGACACACAACGATTACAGTAACAGGGCATAAGGCCGACTTCAATCGATAATGCAATTGAATCACACAACCAGGCCAGAAGACAAATACAAGCCCAGATGTTTTGTAAATCGGATTGCATTTTATGGGTTCTGGACAGACTGGTCCGGTTGTGTTGTAATAACGTCTCACCACGCGCAAAAAGAAATACCGTAACTGCGCGTGGCGATGCGATCGTCAATGCGGTGCAATCAAACCTTGTTCTGTTCAGCTAGCTTGGATAAAGTGTGGAAAAAACACATTGAAAAATCCGCATGCGGCGGCGAAGCGGAATAAACAATCTTTACGTATTCGTGTAAACATTACATCCTTTTGCGAGTTATCTCTTTTTGCTTTTTTTTGCGCTATGCTTGAGCCGAAAGCTTGAGCAGTAATGTTAACTACAAGAACACCGTCACGAATGACGAATGTTCTCAGATTGACGGAATTTTAAATGAATTCAGAATTTTAGGCGGTGACCAAAACTTTCGAGCACTGGAATTTGAGCAGTAATGTTAACTAAAAGAACACCGTCACTGGTTGTCAACTGCGCATTGGTTGTCAACTGTATTTGTTTGTTCCTGTTGATTGTTTGTATTTCTTGTCTTGTTCATGTGATTCTGATGGCATGAGAGTTTATCGCGAATATGAATTGGTCTGGAACGGCCCAGGACACACAAGTTTGTGGCCTTCTGGCCGAGAATCGATGAAAATTCATGACTCTGAAAAGCGACGCGCGTGAAAGCACGTTTCCTTTTCGCTAGCCTCCCCTCGCCTTAAATTCTGACTCTACCGAAAATTCCGCCGACGCCGATATACCCTGGGTGCGAATTTCACTTACATCTGCGAACAATCGTCATTCATGACGGTGTCCCTCTAACGTTTTTCCGCATTTCAGATGGACGGTGTTTCCTGTGATTTCATCGAACGCGTTTTCTCGCAACTGGGGCTCAATGAAATTAATTTTACGAAATTTCAATCTCCTCTCTGGGTGCAAGTGGAGCGCGGCTACAGAGACAAGCTTCAATGTCTGAATATTGGAGTTTACATTACAACCCCTGCCACAAGCTTTCAAATCAGCATGTACAAAAACGAAACCTACTCAATCGCGGATTGTACCACTGAAGGATTGAATGGAATGGATGCGCGTTTTACGCGAGTTAACAGCGTTACATTCTTTAACAGAAAACTTGTTATGGGCGAATGTATCGAGCATCCTCTGGATTGCTTAACTCTGTTTCTTCAAAGCATTTCTCGCTTCTGGTTGAATTTCCTCAATTTTACCATGTGTTCTACAATTTTAACTCCTGGTATTGAATGTTTGGGGCCTAGACGTCTAGAAACAAACTATTCTCCTGAAACATACGAATATCTCAAAAATCAACTAAAATCGGAAAAACTGCGAGAGTTGCAACTGAGGGGAGGCGGATCTGATGATCTGAAGAGCCACATTGAAGCATTCGTTTGCCGGCCACAATTCAAATTGCTGCACTGCGAATTTACCTCTTTGGACATGGATTGCTTGCAAAGAATCGTTGCTTATTGGAAAGCGCATGCTCCATGGAAATCAGCGCTAGTGGAGGTGACCATAAGTCCATATTCGGAATTGGAAAAGGAATTTTCTGCATGGCTAACACCTACTGAGAACAAGGGTGAATTTCAAGAGCAAAATGGAGAATCGGATCTTGTCGTTTCAAGCAAATATAACCTGGCAAATAGAAGAGCATCGTGGATATTCAATTTTGGCTACTGAACAAACCGAATTTGTGGCCTATTTGATTTCACTCTGATACACTGCGTCCTCCAATGCTTTAAAATCTTTATATGTTGGAAAATACGCTATTTGCTAGCGTTGTACTGTTAAACTGCTTATGATTGCTTATACTGCTTATAAAAACTGTTTATCAAAAAATCTCAATCACAAGTTGTTAACCACTTGCATCGTTTGGTTTTTCTTCTCTATTCACTGGCGTTCTCGGATGGTTCTGAACTTGGTCAGCTAAGTGATCGATGCGGTTTCCATCGCGCTTTAATCAAGAGGCAATACAGTGTTAAGACACGCTGAAAATTATGAAGTAAATTTAATGAGCAAAATTAAGAATTGGGAATAGTGGTGTCGTTGCATTTTAAGACGGACTATCGAAAATCGTAGAATTGCCTATTTGTTTAAAAGGTTTAAGATTGAAATTGTAGACCTAGATAAAGAGAAATCTCGTTGGGAGCCTCAACACTCCGATTAAAAAAAATTCAATTTGAATTCAATCTCATCCACTCAATTTCCTTTTTAATGGTTATACGGTAGCCCAACTCTGTACACTTACATGGCTATCTATAAAACCTACATAATGGTATTTGCGCTAAAAAAAGAAAATTGCAATTAGTTAAGGAAGCAAATTTAGATTCTGGGCTCCAGACAGTGAATCACGAATCTAAATGTGGATTCCTATTTTGGTGCGTTTGCAGCGCATAAAGGAGAGAAGGCAGAACGCAGCAGACATCAGCTGTCTCTCTCAGTCGCTCATTCCGATTCATTTCAGATGTTCGCCGCCTTCCCAACCTTCGCTCTTCTCGCTTTCCTCGCGCTCGCTTCCGCTGAGCCGCAGAAGCGCTGCGTCTCCGACTACTGCGCTCTGGCCAAGGATACTGTAGCCAAGCGCTGCGTCTCCGACTACTGTGATCCCTTGAAGGCTACTGTTGCCAAGCGATGCGTCTCCGACTACTGTGCTCCCCTGAAGGCTACTGTTGCCAAGCGCTGCGTCTCCGACTACTGCGCTCCGGCCAAGGATACTGTAGCCAAGCGCTGCGTCTCCGACTACTGCGCTCCGGCCAAGGATACTGTAGCCAAGCGATGCGTCTCCGACTACTGTGCTCCGGTTATGGATACTGTAGCCAAGCGATACATGAACTCAGATTACCATGGTCTCCTTTATGGTACTCGTTTTAACGAGGATGTGAAACAGTGAAAATCAGAATAAACAACTTTATTCGCAAAATTCTGATGTTTTGTCGCCATCCCAACTTTTGCTTTTCTGTCTCTGAACTACGATGCAACGCGGTGTAAATTTCATAAATATCAATCAGTCTCTGAAGGTCTAAACAATAACAGACTCCGATGGAGTCAACCTGGCGACTAAAGGTGTGAGTTCGATAACTACACTTACAATTACTTTATTCCGAGGCTTCAACCAGAGCTACAGCTGACTGAAAGGCCCGGGCAAAGAAGGCCGGATTCTCAAGTTTATATACTACATTCTTCAAGGTTATTAGTCATTCCCGTGTGTTGAAATCGAGCGTTGCCAGTAACGAATTGAGGTCGTTTGCGTCGGAGTTAATCGGCGGTCTCATGAATAGATCGGCGGTCTCGCCGGTCCCGATTATCATGGAGGAGAAGCCAGGCTTTACGAACAGATAATTGGTTAGAGGCAAGTGGGTTGAATCAGTTAGAGGACAAAGAATGGATGTGGTGGTCCGGCGGAGTGAGAGAGACCATAACAGACTACATTTGACTCTGACTATTGCAAACATTTGCCCAATTGCACGAAAAGCAATGCATGTCTTCAAAAGCAATGCACGTGCGACTATTTAAGTAACGTGATAAAATCTACAGCACCAACATCAACCGCCATGTCGACTACCACTGAAGCGAAACTTGCCGATCGCGAAAACTCAACTCAGCTAAACGCTGATCTACAGGACGCGTTCGAGTTTCAAAAGCTTGTTACTGGATTTCACACTTTGAAAGGCAAAAAAGACGACGAAATCAAATGGGAAGAGTACGAGGAGCAGCTGAATGCGTTCTTGGATCGACTTTACAGCAAGCCTGGCTGCCTAAGTCACCTCAAAACGTACAGCAACGACTTTGCGCATCTAGCACCGGAGATCATTTACAACGTCGTTGGGCAAGCTACTGGAGTGCATGAGCTAACAAATCTGCGCAACGTGTGCGGAATCTGGAAAGATGTCGCATCATTCGAGCATCGGGAAGACGTATTTAGCAAAAGTGTCTTTTGTTTTTCGGAAATGAAAGACCGCCAATGGGACCAATTTCTTGCCGACGTCCCAAGCTTGCACGGAGAGTTGAAGCTCAGCGGTCTGTGTGGATGGGCCGGAGAAGAACTGTACACGGAATTGCGGCCGCATTTTCACGATTTGTCAATCTCCTATCACATCCACGAAGCAGTCACCTCCGGAAAACAGATCAAGCCGCTCAGAGAGTTCCTGATGAGACAGCTGACATCAGCGAAACTTCAAAGTCTCCGATTGCAGATCAACGCCGAGCTTCTGATTGAAGAAAACCAGCTCTTGGATTTCTGTCTCTCCGATCGCTTCAAGTATCTAGACTGGAATTGCGGCCCGCTTTCTCCTGATTTCTTCATACGCGTGTTCAATGCTTTCAGGACTAAACGCGTTGTTCCTGATTGTCAAACTCAAAAAGTTTTCGGATCTTTCGACCGTTCGGCACTGAAGGAGTTTATTGACGCTTTGCAGCTCAAGCCGTGTGAAAATTGGTAATACAAGTACAAAGGTGCTGCACGCTCGCTTGTTGCCGCCGACTGTTGCGTTCAGGTTTGGCTCAACTACTACATCTATGCCAAAGTCTCTGTCTGCATTCTGCTGATCCAAGACGAGAGTTATGAGGAGTACTCCAGTGATTGTGAACCTCAAGATTTCCAAGATGTCGAATATGAGCGCAGATATTGGCCAAGAATAGACTGTGACGGCGACTGCCAACTTGTGCCACTCGACGATGATAACTGGAGTGAAGAAGATTGTGAAGACTGCGATGGCTGTGAATTTTGCATGGGTCCCAGGGATCGCGAATGTGAACGATGCGGTCATTATCACGATTGTGCACCAGATTATTAATGAACTTCAAACGTGTTGCTGGGTACGATAATAAAAATTGCTGCTTTTCTTACTTTACTCACAGATCAGAATCATGTGAGACGAAGCAGAACAACCAGAATCTTAAGCGCAAGCACAAATTAGAGGAGATGCGAGCTGAATTAGAGCCTCGAGAAAATACCAATTTGGCGACAAGTTAAAATGTGCATCAGTGCATCGGGATATCGGTACGTTTGCTGCAATGGATACACAACAAACACACTAAGTGCGGTTTTTCTTTTATATATTCATTTTCACTGGCGTTCTCAGCTGATTTTGAGCTATGTAATCGATGCGCTTTCTATCACGCTCCAAACAAGTGTCAAAAAAGCGTTGAAGAACAGTGATTCGCTCAAAATGTTGCTGATAAATTTATGGAGGATCGAAGTTCGTCTTCGTAAAATCGCAGAATCTCAAATTTGTTTTAAAAGTTTGAAATTTGTTTTACGTCAATTCTGTGCAAGATCTGATACCCACTAAAGTATAAGTATCTTTCAAAAGCCTTATTCAATAGCCTTTTAATAGCAATAGCATAAGTTTTAGTTTTAGGTCAACACATCGGCTCAAATTTCTATTTTCATGCCACTTGATGTGTACATACGGTAGCCAACTGTGTACACTTGGGGTAGCTAAAAAAGGAAACTCTCATTTGGACAAGAAATCAAATTTAGATTCTGGGCTCCAGACAGTGAATCACGAATCTAAATGGAGAATCCTATTTTGGTGCATTTGCAGCGCATAAAGGAGAGAAGGCGGGTGGTAATCGGCATCGGACTGTCTCCCTCAGTCGCTCATTCCGATTCATTTCAGATGTTCGCCGCCTTCCCAACCTTCGCTCTTCTCGCTTTCCTCGCGCTCGCTTCCGCTGAGCCGCAGAAGCGCTGCGTCTCCGACTACTGCGCTCCGGCCAAGGATACTGTAGCCAAGCGATGCATCTCAGACTACTGTCTACCTCCTCATGAGGAAGAGTTGGTAGCGCAAAGGGAGGCTGATAATACACTAGAGCTGAAGGAATGGTGGAAAAAGCAATCTGAACAGACATCAACCAAAGAACCAAATGTGGACGCAAGTGCTGAGGAGAAGGACGACGAGAAGCCGATTGTTGATACTGTAGCCAAGCGCTGCGTCTCCGACTACTGTGCTCCCGTCAAGGCTACTGTAGCCAAGCGCTGCGTCTCCGACTACTGTGCTCCCGTGAAGGATACTGTAGCCAAGCGCTGTGTCTCCGACTACTGTGCTCCCGTCCAGGATACTGTAGCCAAGCGCTGCGTCTCCGACTACTGTGCTCCCCTGAAGGCTACTGTAGCCAAGCGCTGCGTCTCCGACTACTGTGCTCCCGTGAAGGATACTGTAGCCAAGCGCTGCGTCTCCGACTATTGTGCTCCGGCCGAGGCTACTGTAGCCAAGCGCTGTGTCTCCGACTACTGTGCTCCCGTCCAGGATACTGTAGCCAAGCGCTGCGTCTCCGACTACTGTGCTCCCCTGAAGGCTACTGTAGCCAAGCGCTGCGTCTCCGATTACTGTGCTCCCCTGAAGGCGACTGTAGCCAAGCGCTGCGTCTCCGACTATTGTGCTCCGGCCGAGGCTACTGTAGCCAAGCGCTGCGTCTCCGACTACTGTGCTCCCGTCAAGGCTACTGTAGCCAAGCGCTGCGTCTCCGACTACTGTGCTCCCGTCAAGGCTACTGTAGCCAAGCGCTGCGTCTCCGACTACTGTGCTCCCGTCAAGGCTACTGTAGCCAAACGCTGCATCAACTCAGATTACTGTTACCTCATTTATGGTCATGATTTCGAGTAAAGTAGCATGTTGGGTAAAACCGTGCAAATCAGAATAAACGTTGACAGTTCCGTGAAATTAGTGAATCAAAAGTTACTGTAGCTTCAATGCTCGCACTGTGAAACGCTTGTGAAAATTCGTCGTTTCCTCGCAAATTTCAGATGTTCGTCGCCATCCCAGTTTTTGCTTTTCTGTTTGGTTTTTGCGTTGTGTGGCAGCGTCTTACCACTCCCAATGCGTGGCGATGCGATAGTAACAGCAATGCGATTGATTCACACGTTAATCTATTAACTGGCTAATGTTTTATGGACTTCCCGAGACAACAAGCTTAGATTTTGACATTTCGTGATTCAGTTTCTTCGCTACTATTCTTTTTTCTTTTGTAAATTAATTTTTTTTCGTTTCAGATGGACGTCGTTCCCTACGATTTTGTCGACCGCGTTTTTACCAAACTGGACAGCTTTGATATTTATTTTCTGAGTTCTCAGTCTTCTCCTCTGTGGATGGAAGCCTCTCGGGTCTACAAGGAGCAGCTTCGATACCTGGGAATTGAAATTGTCTTTGCGAACGATGAAGCAAGTTTTCATCTCCAGATTGACAGTTCACACCGCACGCTCCCAGATCTCACTTATGAGGGACTTGCGAGCAGTGATAGCCGATTTATCCGAATTGCCAAATTGCGTATCTCTCAAGGTCAGCCTAATCTTGGCGGTTTTCAGTTCCCCACTGAGCATCTATCCGCAATGTTTCGGTCTTTGTCTCATTTCCGCATAGTGAAATTAGAAACGTGCGCTTACTTTCCGTCAAAGGATTTTGCGTATGAGTACTTAATCAACCAATTTGAACCCGAAAGACTCTACGCGAACGATTTTCCGATAGCGGACGGTTTCCTGCAAAACCAGCTTCAGTCGTTAGAACTCAGACAATTAAAGCTTCTGTCTTGCGGACGATCTGATTTCAAGAGCCAAATCGAAGCTTTTGTCTGCAGGGAACGATTCCAATCTTTGGAGTGCACGTTTGATTGCTTGGACATGGACTGCGTGAAAAGAATTGTCGCTTACTGGAGAGCGATGCAAAATGCATGGAAATCGTACGGACCGTTTAAGATCTTTGCTCCAACCTTAAAATTCACAACGAAGCGCGATTTGACAGATGAATTTGCTGCTTGGTTGACACCTACAACGAACACAGGTGAATTCCGAGAGGAAAATGGATTGTCGACGTTAGTGGTTAATTGTGACGCGACCTCTTGTAATATTCAATTTACATAATTCAACGATGTTTTTCGTATCTGGAAAGAGTTTACGGTTAAATAAAGCTTTAAATAATGCAATGAACGCTGGTTAAAACCATCAACTTGCAGCTTGATGTTGGATAAGTATAAATCCTGCCACTGACAAGCCACCAGCCATTTACGTCATTCACGGCTAGCCATTCACGATATAATCATAGGAAACTCGCAGCAGACTATTGTGCGGTTGTGAAGGATACTGTACCGAAACACTGCGTCACCGCTACCTTTAAGAACGCCTCCATAGCCCACTCGGTCGCCTTTGTCTCTTTTGCAGGATGACATCACTCGGAGATGCAGTCATCTCCAACTATCAGTGCTCGCATCAAGGATGGAAGCGATGCGTCTCGATAGTACTTCAGCTAGGCACCTTTATTCCGATTTGATTGCGGCCGGAGTGTAAGTGTCTTCAAAACCAGTTTTTCTCAATCCAATTCCGCCCAACCAATCCACAGATATCACAGTCAATCATTTTGGCAAGCACTTTTCAAAACGTAATTTTTATCATATCCAATAAGTTACAAAGAATTTTACTTTCCGGCGGTTTTCTCCTTCTTCAGCGTCTGCAATTCAACTTCCAATGAACTAATCGTGACGTCCGTTTCCTCCACAGCAATCCGGGTGGCTTCGATTGCTTTCTTCGCTGCATAGTATTTATCGACCAATGCCTTCTTTGTTGTTTTTTCATTCTCAATTAATTGTCTAACAGTCGCTAATTGTGCGTTAAATTTTTCTTCCGTCAAAGTCAAAGCAGATTCATCTAGAACGAGGTCATGCGCATCCTGGGTCTCTTTTTCCTTCGCCTTGTACTTGACGTTATCGTTCACTTGATCGATCTGGTCCAGCTCAGCTTTCAATTTCTGGTAAATTCTGAATGAATCTGCACTGATCAAGTAGGTTTCGTATCTCAGCAAAGGCTCTAGGGCTGCGTCTTTCATCAGTTCCGCTACTTCAGTTTGCTTCGCACCAAAAGCTTCCTTGTCTGCCACCAATTTGGCCTTTGAATCGGCAAATTTCTTCTCGACTTCCTGAATTTTTTTGTCAAAGTCTTCGGCGCTCAGCTTGCCGTATTCGAGGACCTTCTTCTCAGCTTTCAGCGCTTCGAGCTTCTTTTTAGTCTCGGTGGCTTGTTTTCTCGTTTTCTCCAGTTTTTCAGTCGCGTCTTCAAACGTCTTCACCGTCTTTTCGTACTTCTTGGTAAGTCTATCTGCGTCAATCGTTGTCGGATTTGCTTTTATGTAGTTGAGGTTAATATTGGATAAAAAGCTTCTTAGTTCCAGTTCCCCGAGGTTCGCTTCTTGTGTCTTCACGTCTGACTCGGCTTGTTCCACGGTCTCCGTGAGTTTCTTAATTTCAGCCGTGAGTTCTGCGATTCTGGCGTCGTTTTTGTCTGAAAGCGTTTGGAAAAAACTTGGAAACCAACCTTGCATCACTTACTTGGAACAGTAGGGTTAACAACGCCCGGAGTTAGCGGAGCACACGCGTAGACTGTAGCTAGAAGAGCCAAGAAGCAGATCAACGAACTGGCCATTGTCATGGGTAGAACAGCGAGTGGATTGACTATTCAATCGGCTCTCCTTAAATGGGTTTGCACTGGAGGTGGGTGCATTTGGCTTTTGTAAACTCCAAGTTCTCGTGGATTCTTTGTTCTTTCGTCGGTGCATTCGGCTCATTGTCCGCAAAATTCTCGCTTTCTTTGTCTCAGAGTTTCAAACAATAGTTTTTGATCTGCGGACTTTTTGACCGCAACGATCGCATCGATCAGATGACCGATGATCGATTAACTCCGCGGGTGGGTGCAGCATGCAACTCATGGGAGATCATTGGAATTTGCGTTCCGCGTTTAGAATCTAAATCCATAGTGGTGTCAAACTAAGAAGCTAAGACGCAATCATAAATAAAATAAGCAAATTTTGTCCAAGTCTGGCTGGTCTAAAAGCATAAGGCCACTTTGGAAAATAACCCATAAATATTTCTAAAGAGAGCACAGCAATGAAACCTACGATAGCCATAAAGTGGATCGATTAGGCTTGTTTCAGAGCAAATCTTCATTTTTTTGTCACGAACTCAGGAATCCAGCCATGTTTTGGATTAAATAAGCACAGCTTGTCTAATTCGACCATGGCTTCGGTGTAAACAGCGTAATTTGTTCTTTCGTCGGCGCATTTGTTGGCACGTATTTTGAAATCCAATCTTTTTGAACGTGTTCACTGAAAAATGCATTCTCAACTTTGTCTGTTTTCGGGAAGCAAATCTCATACTGCAGGTACGGTACTCAGCTTCTTTTTATGCCGCTATTAATGCGCTCACTTCTTGTTTTGTGATGAGTAAAGGGCCTTCATTAAAAACGAGTTCACGCGCATCACTAGTCTCCTTCACCTTGGCCTTGAACTTTGTGTTATTTTTCACTTGATCGATGATCTCCAGTTCACTCCTCCATTTGTGGTAAATTTTGGCTGCTTCATCTTGCTTGGCAACCAGGGCAACGTTATCGCCTTTTGTTTTTGGCATATCGGTCTCCGTCATTAAACAATAATGTCTCAGATTTATTTAAGTCCTGTAGGCAATCAGCGGCAATAAGAATTCTTTGTTTCAGTCCCACAAGCTCGGCTTCTTGAGAATTGCAATCAGAGTCTCTCTTGCGACACCCGTGAATATTCAAACGCGTTGTGTATTCGGCTGATTTCAGATGTTTGTCCCAGCGGCCGCTTTTCTGTCTCTGCCGCTGCCCGGTTTATATCTTAAAATATTTCCTCAACGGCTCACTGTCTTAAGGGGAACGCTGACAAACAGCCGGCGACGGTTCCAAGAACGCCTTCATATGCTTTGTCTCCTTTGCGGTTTCACAGCAGTCGAAGACGCATTGCTTTGGTAACGTAGCCAAGCGGTTCGCCTCTGACTACTGTGCTCCCTATTCTTCGCAGCCGATCCACAGATACCATAGCTTTCTCAATCTTCTCGAAATGTAATTTTATCATATCGAATATATTTAAGTTACAAAAATGTCATTGCGAAGTTTAATTCCCGGCGCTTTTCTCCTTCTTCAGCGTCTGCAATTCAACTTCCGAGGAGTAGATTGTGATTTCAGTTACCACCACAGTAGTCCGGACGACTTTGAGTTCCTGCAGCTTTGCTTCATGTTTTTCGACCACTTCTTTGTTGTCTTTTTTCGCTCTCTCTAGAGTTTCTTTTGTTGTCGCTATTTCAGTGTCGAGTTGTGCGTCCGAGGCATTTAAAGCAGATTCAATTAGAACGAGGTCACGCGCTTCCTGAGTCTTCAATTTCTGGTAATTTTTGGCTGCTTCAAAATTGACCAGAAGAGTTGAATACCCGAGTAGAACTTCAAAATAATTTCTGTTACTCTTCTTCAGTTCTTCAATTTCAGTTTCCTTGGCAGGCACGGCCTCCTTGTCGGTCACCAATTTGGTCTTTGAATCCGCAAGTTTCTTCTCGACTTCTTGAATCTTCTTGTCAAAGTCTTCGGCGCTCAGCTTGCCGTATTCGAGGACCTTCTTCTCGGCCTTCAGCGCTTCCAGCTTTTGCTTATTCTCGTTTACTTCTTTCTTCGTTTTCTCCAGCTTTTCCTTTGCGTCCTTGAACGTCGTTACTACCTTCTCGGCCTTTTGAGAAGTCGTTCCTTTTCAGAAGCCGATAAAGCCTTGTCTCCTTTCGTTGTGGGAATGAGTTGTTCGGCGAGCTGACTTCTTAGTTCCAGTTCCGTGAGCGCCGCTTCTTGGGTCTCCACGTCTGGCTCGGCCTGTTTCACGGTCTCGGTGATCTTTTTAATTTCCGCCTCGAGTTCTGCGATTCTGTCGTCGTTGTTGTCTGAAAGCGTTTGAAAAACTTGGAAAACCATCCTCAGATCACTTACTTGGAACTTCGGGTTTAGTGGGGTTTTTTCCAATACCTGGAGTCAAAGGGGCGCACGCGTAGACTGTAGCGAGGAGCGCCAGGAAACAGATCAATAAGCTGCCCATCGTCATCGGTAGAACACCAACTGACTTCTGCAGGCACAGTTGGCTAGTGAACGAGCCACCTCTATTTATATGGGTTTACGTGAACGATGGTTCCTGGTTCATTCGGCTCATCGTTATCCGAGAAAGTCGCGCTTTCATTGTCTCAGAGAGTTTCAAACAAAGGCTTTGCACATGCAGATGTGACCATTTTCCGCAAACGACACAAACTATTTCTCCCGCCGCATAGTTCGCATCGATCACCGACTGAGCGATTGCTTCCGCGGTTGCTGCAGGCGCTTCTCGTTTGCAAACCCAAGATTTGCCGTTAGCTGGTGTCGAGTAGCAACAAACATTGTCAGAGTTAGTGATGTAATTTTACTTTTTCGATCATAAACAAGGCTGCCACTTACAGTCATCTTTGCTATATGCCTCCGCGGGTTGCTGCAGATTGTAGCTCACAATTTGAATGCGCGTTTCCCGTTTGCAAAACCAAATCAATCATGGCTTCAAGCTAAACGTGGTTTTGTCAACTGCAACTTTTTGGGTCTTTCTTCAAACTTTACAGTTCACAATTGTATGCGTCTTGTGCATTGGGAGTGCATTTTGGAGGTTTGCGATTAAACCAGGCTGCGTCGTGTGAGGATTGTTGATATTCGGATAAATAACCGCTAAAATTCAGTTACATCTACACTCGAGCTGATAATCGCGCGTAGTCAAACTCGTTCCAATTGTGGGAAACTTCACACGTTCGAGCAGTTTGATTGCGCATCAACAAAACTGGATCGTCCACGGAAGAGAGCGTTTTCCGGTAAATGTACGTATGATCTGCTCATCTATTGATCGTTTCTGTCTGTTTAAGTTGCCACTCGACGATGGAGTTTTTTTTTGTTTGCTGCAATGGAATCAACCGAAATTTGTCGATAATTCTCGTATATTCGTTTCCTTTATGAGAGTATTCAATTTGAATCAATCAATGCAGTTGATTGCGCGGCCTTTACTGAACAGTCGCTAATCAATTTCTCGTTTCAGATGGACGCAATTCCCTATGATTTCATCGATCGCGTCTTCACCAAACTAGACGCCACCGCTCATAAAACTATCAAGCTTCAATCGCCTCTCTGGCTGGAAGCCGCTCGTGTCTACAAGAAAAAGCTTCAAATCCTTGACGTTATCGTCAGTATTACATCCTCAAAATCGTACCGATGTCTTCTCTTTTTTATTGGTCAGCAAGACGAAGACGGGATTGTTGTGACCTTTGACAACCTCGTTGGCATGGACGATCGTTTTATTCGAATTGAGAGCATACAAATCGAAGATAATTTTGCCTTCGAAGGCTTCAACGACGTGGAGAATCTACCTGAATTCATTCGTTTCTTTTCTCGCTTCACTGTGGATCATTTAACACTTTGTGATTTAACTCAGGAATTAACCGCCGAACTCTCGCGAAATGAACTGAAAGCTACGCATTTGCTGCTATCCAACCATTTGGGTATTTGGGACTATTTCAAAAATTATTTTGGAAGACACGAATGCAACAAGCTGACCTTGCTTGATGATGATTGGCCGCCTGAAATCAAGAACGACCTTGAAGCTTTTGTCTGCAGACCAGCGTTCAAATCCTTGACGTCCAGTTTCAGGAACATGGGCGCGGATTGGTTGACGCGAATCGTTGCTTACTGGAGAAGTATGGAATCACCGTGGAAGTCGGCTGAGATTCGCGTGGGCGAACCAAGAGATCACGCATTAGGAAGAGAACTCCGACAATGGTTGGGCGGCCGCTCTGCTGCTGGTGCCAGAGAAAGAAGAGGAGAACATTGTTTCTGGATTGAAACATCGATGCATTATTCAATACTCCATTTTGATTTCATTTCAGAAGTGTCATAAAGCCGTTAATATGCAATAATTTGTCAAAAGTACACAACTGTTTCAGAAGCTCAATACAGACGTTTTAAATCATTCTGGCGGCGTACAGACATTCTGCGTTTGAAAACAACGCAAATTGGTTAGATGCGCTGTTTGTTGGGTTTTGAGCAAATCTGTGCAACGTCCGCAGCGGAAGTATTCATTCGTTTTCTTTCTCGCTTTACTGTGGATCATTTAACACTTTGTGATTTAACTCCGGAATGAACCGATGAACTCTTGCGAAATGAACTGAAGGCTACACATTTGCTGGTATCAAACAATTCGGGTATTTGGGACTATTTCAAAAATTATATTGGAAGACACGAATGCAACGAGCTGACTTTGATTGATGATGATTGGCCGCCTGAAATCAAGAACGACCTAGAAGCCTTTGTTTGCAGACCAGCGTTCAAATCCTTGACGTCCAGTTTCAGGAACATGGGCGCGGCTTGGTTGACGCAAATCGTTGCTTACTAGAGAAGTATGGAATCACCGTGGAAGTCACCTAAGATTCACGTGGGAGAAACAAGAGATCACGCATTAGGAAGAGAACTCCGACAATAGTTGGGCGGCCGTTCGGGTGCCGCTTGTGACAGAGAAAGAAGAGGAGAACAACATTCATTACTCCATTTTGATGTTATTTCAGACGTGTCATAAAAGCTTAGGGTTTGTTCGTCAAGTTGTGCTTCCAGTTCACACAAAACTTCACACGTTCGACCAGTTTGATCGCGCATCAACGAAACTGGATCGTCCACCGAAGAGAGCGTTATCCGGTAAATGTACGTATGATCTGTTTTTATATGATCGCGATTATCAGCTCAAGTTTATTGATCGTTTCTGTCTGTTCCCACGCGACGTTGGAGTTTTACATTTGTTTGACTTGACGTTTCAATTGACGGAAATTCGTTGACAATTCTCGTATACTTGTTGCCTTTATGAGCATATTCAAGTTGATTCAGTCAATACAGCTGTTTACGCTGCCTTTACTGATCAGTGCGCTAATCAATTTCTCATTTCAAATGGACGCGATTTCCTAAAATTTCATCGATCGCGTCTTCACCAAATTGAACGCCAAAGATCATAAAACTATCAGCATTCTGTCGTCTCAATACCGTTGATTGCACGCAATCTACTCCCACGTTGACGCGTAATTCAAATCATTCTGTATGATCAAATTTCGTACGATTTTTATGTTCATTTCTCTTTGTTTCAGTTGGCACGCGTCGTGGACTTACAAGGGAAGGCCACGAAGTGGATACCTCCGATTTCTCTGAAATTTGGCACAAGTGTAGGTCCATATGGTAGTAGTGGATCCCACTTTAAACTTGCTGCCCATATTAGGTTTGCGCTGAGAAAATGATACGCGAAAGGTCACAGGTTCAATTTTCGGAAAACTTAAACATTTTTTAATTAGGTCTAAATTAACTTTTTACACAAAATTGCATTCTTGAAACGCCTTCTAAAGGCTTCTAGAATGCTGTGAAATTGATTTCGTTGACCATCCTGCATGAAAAATGTTGGATGAAAAATGGCCGATTCAATGCATTGCTCACAGTTCACACAACGGAAAAAAAACGGATTTTTTCACAGAATCAGCAATGTTTTTTTGATGGCAGAGAATATCAGAGTAGTGTAGGAGGCGTTTTAAGATTGCATTTGTACGGAGGAAGCTAATTTACAGCGCTCAAAAAATATAAAATTTCCCGAAAATTGAACTTGTGACCTTTCGCGTATCATTTTCTCAGCGCAAACCTAATATGGGCAGCAAGTTTAAAGTGGGATCCACTACTACTATATGGACCTACACTTGTGCCAAATTTCAGAGAAATCGGAGGTATCCACTTCGTGGCCTTCCCTTGTTAGTTGACTTTGTCTTAGTCGTGGACTTTCCCTCGTTTTTTTTTGCATTTGTACTGATGAAATCATGCGTTGTCTTAAGCTTCTTCAATTTGAATTGATCAGTACAGCTGATTGCGCGGCCTTACTGGTCAGTCAATTTCTCGTTTCAGATGGACGCAATTCCCTATGATTTCATCGATCGCGTCTTCGCCAAACTAGACGCCACCAATCATAAAACTATCAAGTTTCAATCGCCTTTCTGGAAGGAAGCCGCACGTGTCTACAAGAAAAAGCTTCAAATCCTTGACATTATCGTCAGTATTACATCTTCAATATCGTACCAATGTCTTCTCCGTTTTGTTGGTAGGCAAGACGAAGATGAGATTGTTGTGACCTTTGACAACCTTGTTGGCATGGACGATCGATTTATTCGAATTGCGAGAATACAAATCCAAGATAATTTTGGCGAATGCGGTGAAATCTTCAACGACGTGGAGAATCTACCTCAATTCATTCGTTTCTTTTCTCGCTTTACTGTGGATCAGTTAATACTTTGTGATTTAACTCAGGAATTAACCGCCGAACTCTCGCGAAATGAACTGAAAGCTACGCATTTGCTGGTATCGAACAATTCGGGTATTTGGGACTATTTCAAAAATTATATCGGAAGACACGAATGCAACAATCTGACCTTGCTTGATGATGATTCGCCGCCTGAAGTCAAGAACGACCTAGAAGCCTTTGTTTGCAGACCAGCGTTCAAATCCTTGACGTCCAGTTTCAGGAATATAGACACGGATTGGTTGACGCGAATTGTTGCTTACTGGAGAACTATGGATTCACCGTGGGAGTCGGCTGAGATTCACGTGCGCGAACCAAGAAATCATATATTAGCAAAACAACTCCGACAATGGTTGGGCGGCCGTTCGGGTGCTGCTCGTGTCAAAGAGCGAAGAGGAGAACATTGTTTCTGGATTGGTTCTGCGTTGTATGATACAATACTCCATTTTGATTTCATTTCAGACGTTTCATAAAGCCGTTAATATGCAATAATTTGTCAAAAGTACACAACTGTTTCAGAAGCGCAAGAAAGACGTTTTCAATCATTCTGGCGGCGTACGGACAGTCTGCATTTGAAAACAAAGCAAATTTGTTAAATGCGCTATCTGTTTGGTCGTAAGCAAATCTGTGCGACATTCGCCGGGGAAGTGCACAAAACAAGCTTTACATGCGCACTTGTGAGAGGCGCATTTGTGTCGTCGCGTTTTTGTTGTCTTTGGTCTGTTTTGCAAATACAGATAGGGAATGCCAATAAATGAATTAAAAGTTTTACTTTTTACTTTCACAGCAATTTCCGACATCGTCGTTTCAACGTCTCCAACGTCAAAGAACTGAACTTGCTTGCCAAGCTTGCTGTGTGTTGGGTCATGTGCAAATCGGTGCAACGTGCGAGTATTCCTATGCTCAACTCGACTTGAGCGCGTTGTATGGCGCGCGATCAGCTGATAGTTTCCATGAAGTCAATCGTTTTTCCGATCATGACCTCTTGATCGGTGGAATTAGGAAAGGGCTGCGCTTGTGAAGATGATCTACATTGGGCTAATTTGGCAATGCGTGTTACTTTTTTCGCGATCAGCTCCTCTAATTGTAATATTCAGATGGACGCAATTTCCTACGATTTCGTCGATCGTGTTTTCACCATATTGGACACCGTTGATCATCACACCATCAGCGGCGTTCAGTCGCGCCTCTGGACGGATGTCGCAAGGATCTACAAAAGAAAGCTTCAATCGATCAGGGTCAAAGTGAATGTTTTGGCCCCAAACACGTTCCGCTACTGTTTGAACTTGCCGGAAAAGAAGAGCGCTTTAACCATCGACGACCTCGCTCACATGGACGATCGTTATGTGCGAATTACCGAAATCAATGTCCAAGAAGAGTTTGCAACATATTTGAAAGCTTTGAGCAACGTCGAAAACCTCAACGAGTTTATACGCGTCTTTTCACGCTTTCCTGTTGGCGAAATTTCAATTTTCAAGCCGCATCCGGAGTTTCTGAACGAATGCTTTCGACATGGATTGAAAACAAAACGACTCAACCTACAGCACGGCCCAGAAGCTCGTCAATTTTTGAAATTCCACCTGGATGCTGGTGAACTAGAGCAATTAAAGTTATCTGGAGAATGGCCGCCTGAAATCCAGGACGACGTGGAAAAGTTTGTTTGCAGACCAGAATTCAAGAAATTGGAATGCAATTTTGCTTATTTGGACATGGATTTCCCCAAGCGCATCGTCACTTACTGGCGATCCATGGAGTCACCGTGGAAATCAGCTGAAGTTTGCATAAACACAGGACACAATCCCAGACGAAAGCTCGAATTTGCGTCTTGGATGCATAATCGCGCGGGTGCTGGTCGCTTCAGAGAGACGAGAGGAGATTATGGTCTAACAATTGAATGTAAAGTTACTTATTCTAAGCTTATATTTGGTGGAATTTCGGATTAAAATTTTGTAAAAACAGCGTCTTGTTAAGCAATTTGAGGTGACGCTATCGTCTAACATAGTTGGTCAACGGTTAAATTAGCTTTTAATCGCTCAGATCACAGACTGTTAACCTTGTTATGGTGAGAAACGAACATGTGAGCTTTCCTATTTTCCATTTAAGCGCGTTGGAAGCGATTAACTGCTAGTTTTTTGTCTGTCTGGATTTATGGGAAGATTTTGTTTTAAAGTTACTTTGAGATTGAATTTCTGAGGTTAGCTAGATTCGATAGCATTGCGTGTTTGATTTGCGCGCTCAGCCCTTACTTTCCTCTTATTTTCCGCTTTAAGATGGACACAATTCCCTATGATTTCATCGATCGCGTCTTCACCAAGCTGAACGACACCAATCACAGGGAAATCCGAGTTCAGTCGCCCCTGTGGATGGAAGTAGCTCGAGTTTACAAGAAGAAGCTTCAAACCGTCAGTATTCACATCAACGTTTCCGTCCCATCAAACGATCTCAGTTACTGTTTGAACTGGAGTTTTCCCTATAATGAGTTGAATGAGCTAAGCGGTAATACGATCGACAATCTCGCTCATATGGACGATCGTTTTGTACGAATTATTGATGTAGAGGTGGACGTGGCGACCAGCTCACCACCGCAGTACAATGTCAAAGACCTCAGCGAGTTTGTACGAGTAGTTTCTCGGTTTGATATCGGCGAATGGTATATGTTTGAGCCGCCGCCGGAACTGATCGAAGAGTGCTTGCGAAATGGAGTCAAATTGAAGAAACTGTGCTTGCATCATTTTCCAGAAGCTCACGAGTTTTTAAAATATCAACTGCAAACGGGTGAACTTCGTATACTAAAATTATATGGAGAATGGACGACCGGAATCAAGAATGACCTTGAAACGTTTGTCTGCAGACCGGAATTCAGAAAATTGGAGTGCGACTTTGATTACTTGGACATGGATTTTTTGAAGCGAATTGTCGCTTATTGGAGAACGATGGACGCGCCGTGGAAATCAGCCGAAGTTTATTTACGCACCTATAAGACACCGATACGGAATTTTGAGATTGCGGATTGGTTGCAGGCGTGTGGAAGTGCTGGTTGCTTCGGAGAGATAAGAGGAGAACGTAATCTAATGGTTAGATGTGAAAGAACTTATTGTATGCTTTTATTTGATTAATTTTGGATTCGTATGTTGTATGGAGCTAAGTAGAAATAAACAAAATTGTTGGAAAGCGGCAAATCGCCAAAAAAGGCTCAGCGCAAGCTGATGTTAGGCCTTTGTTTTTAGCCTAGTTTTGGTGGCTTAAGTTTTGCAGGGCACAGCGAGCCATGTGCCAGGTTACATACCAAACAGTGCTATGCGCTACATACAGACAAGAGCAGTCCGTGAGGCGCCCAATCGTCTGGCGCTCAATCGGCGGCGCCTAAACCAGTGAACCAGTGTTTCAATCTTTCTTTTGCAGAAACTCCAACTGTGTGCATTAAAGTAAAATTCTTTTGCTTTTTCTTTTGCTTTGCGTAAAATTCTTTTGCTTTGCATATAAAAAACGCGTTAGTGCGAGTGATTTTCAACTTAAATAGCCGGATTGTTGTTAGAAAAGGATTTCGTCATTCGTTTTGAAAAAGCGTGTGAAAATCAAGGTCAAATTTCTAATTTTCAATGCGTGTGGGCTTGCGCAATCAGCTGGTCGCTCACTCCTCTGCAGAACAGGTTTTGAGAAAGGAATTGATCGATGCATGTTTGCTACACTGGGCACAGGACAGTCCGCACAAGGACGGTGGGCACGACACAACGGCAATTTTCTGGCACAATGGACAAAAGAACATTAGTCTTCCTGGAAATTTCTCCGCCTATCGTCATGGAATCACACAGCGTGGCATGTTTACAACACCCCGAGGAGACTTGCGGCGTTCATTTTTTGACTTGTTTATTCGATTGAGAGTAACGTTTGATTGAGGCAATCGCGTGTAGCCGGTTAATCGAGGCTTAGTTCGTGTAGATTCACTCCAGATGGACACCCTACCGTATGGATTCATCGACCGCGTCTTCACTCAACTGGACGCAAGCGCGCACGATACAATTCGCGTTCGCTCGTCTCGCTGAATGAATGCCGCTTGGCGCTACAAACAGAACCTCCAATTCATCACTGTGCAATTCAGTATTGACAGTGCAACTCAGGCGCTCAGCTATATTCTGAGCTCTTATGGTTTTGCTCAAGACCGCAATGATTTCACCTTTGAGGACCTTCAAAGCATGGACGATCGCTTCATCAGAATTGACGAATTCAGCGTCGAGAAGGATTTCATTCAATCCTCACGAACTTTTCACGAAGTTGAGGATCTTCCTATGATGATCCGCTACCTCGCACGCTTCACTATCGCCAAAATATCAATTGTTGATCCGCATGCTGTGTTGCTCGAAGAATGCATGGCCAATGGACTGAAATCAACTAATTTGCAATTGACCTATTCGCTTGAGACGGAGACGCTCCTGAGGAATCACATTGCCAGCGGAGAATTAGAACGGTTTGCGTTCGAAAAACGCGACTATTGGCCGCTAACAATTCATTACGACCTCGAAGAGTTTGTTTGCCAACCGAGATTCAAATTTTTGGAATGCACTTTGAAGCATTTCGACATGAATTGCTTCAAGAGAGTTGTCGCCTATTGGAGAACAATGGAAACACCGTGGAAATCGGCGGAGCTTTACGTTCACAACAGTTTCAACACTGATCTGGAACACGAATTTGCTCCATGGCTGATTAGTATGGGCTTTGGTCGGTTCAAAGAGCAACAAGGAGAGTATTGTTTGTTGGTTCGGTGTGAACGAGTGGACTATGTAGCTCAGTTTGGTCTTATTGCAGAGCTTTTGTAATATGTGTAATAAAAAGCAGCTTCAAGTCTAAGCAACTACAGAAACAAAGGATTGAAACAGGCGTTGTTCCAGAATGGAATACCCGCAAAGTAGATAGGATATCAATTTTGGCTGATTACAACGCTGAGTTTTGGTGATGAATATCTGCTTGATTTTCGGGTGTTTTTCATCCAGTAAGTGCGTCAAACGGACCAGGAAGTCCAGAGAAAAGAGCAGTTGAAAAATTGGTACAGCTGAGTCTGTTTAATGTTTGGCCGTCTGAACTCGTCAAGAACGACCTAGAAGCTTTGCTTATACTTCAATCGCCTGCATCTTTCTGTATGCACTTGTAGGCTAAAAAGACGTAGCTTAATCATGCATCATATAGTTTGAACTTTTGCTCTTTTGCAATTTACGTATTTAGGTTGAGTTCATTCCAGACAACTTAAAGTTTCAAAAAGTTTATGAAAATGAACAACTAATATGTAAGACCAGGATACAAATCCAATGAATCCAATGAGTCGCCAACGGCTAGCACTCCGCAGTTTCAATCATTTTAATCAAATTATGAGAACATGGCGATTTCCTTCACCGGTGACCCAATAAATCGATTGAACATGCGACGTTTCCCAAACATTCAACTCGCGTTTACTTGTTGCGCAATCAGATCAGATCGCTAATTTCCATATTACTTGTTCGCTACTTGTTCGCTTACTTTTTTAAATCCAGTTTAGTGATTTGCTGTGTATTAAAGTTTGCGCGATTTGCGCTGTTCAGTTGCGATAACCAAGTCACTAATTAAACATTGGCCTGAATTCTTTATACATTTTTTAGATATCCACAATTGACCAAATGGGACGTCGCCAATCTATTGTTTTTAATTGCTTCTCTGGAGAGAGCTGCTCAATAGAAGTCTAAACAAACAATAAAGCTTCTGTTCGCAGTTAGATTGTCAAATTAAAATGATTGTGGATATCTATTGCTTAATTAATTTTACAGAAATCTAGTGCTTATTCAAATGCCACTGCTTAGCTCTCCTATTCATCACTCCGCACGGCATTTAATTGATTTTGCATATAATAACGTCGTTTTCTCAGCAAATCAACAGCGGTTTTCCACGTTTCATCAATGATCAACTGCTTATTTCACTAGTTTCTATAATTGGTTCGGTACAGTTTTTTAAACGTGTAATGTGTATCTCAGACGCGATAATGTTTTCTGTCAATTTTGATCCAATATCTTCTAATTATGGTGCTCCAGATGGACGACATTCCCTATGAATTCATCGATCAAGTATTCACCAAAATGAACTTACATAACATCAACGTTCAGTCGCCCCTCTGGATGGAAGCCGCGCTGGTTCACAAGACGAAACGTAAATATTTTACTGTTGACTTCTGTGTTGGCAAATCCACAGAAGCGCTCTACTATTATATAGAAGGGGGTTTAGCCTTCGGCGACGTTTATCGCATGGACGACCGTTTTATTCGATTTGCGGAGATCAATGTTGACGGCGCGGTGGATGAGGAAGATGCAGAAGATGACGAAGATTTGCACAAAATCGACAATCTTACTGAACTTGTTGAATTCATTTCTCGATTTAATATCGACAGAATATCAGCCATGTTGCCACATCGTGAATTCCTTTCCGAATGCGTCCGGAATGGCGTAAAAGCAGCAGCTCTGACAATGGAATTTTCTTTGGAGGCACGAGCGCTGTTGAAGGACCACGTTGAAAGAGGAGAACGACTACACAAAGTAATTTTGTCTGGAGAAGATTGGCCGCCTGATGTCAGCGATGACTTGGAAGATTTTGTTTGCAGACCGGAATTTGAATGTTTGGAATGCGACTATGGTTGCTTGAGCATGGACGTTCTGAAGCGAATTGTCGATTATTGGAGAACGCAGGAATCACCGTGGAAGTTTGCGCAAATTTTCTTTCAGACGCCGGATGGGCTAGACCTGCAAGAAGAGCTTGTTTCCTGGCTGCCGATTTGCGATGGTGATCGATTCGGAGAAGAAAGAGGAGATTACTGTATGGCGGTCTATTGTAATCCTACGTATTGCATTTTTAAATTTTATAAATTTTTAAATTTATAAAATAAATGATATGCTTTCTGTGAGACACACATGAGGACCTGGGTGGAGCTTCCTTGGTTGACGGGATACTGCACGACGATGGCACAGGCTTCTGAGTTCGGTTGAGATCCGCTGGAGACGCTCATCGTCGGCATCCTTGTGGTTGCAACGCTTCTGTGGATGCGGGATGTGGCCAGGAAGGGTGTCATGGAGGCCATCTGACGTAGGATCGAATTTTGATAGCACCCTTGAAATTGGGATGTCAGCTAACCACCCGTGAAGATTCCGAAGTGAATTGATGACTGTCTTTACTGTGGAAACGGTCGAATGTGAGAGGTTTATCGATTTTAATGCGTGCTTGTTTGAACGAGCGGCTAATGTTTTATTTTGCAATTGCTCCAAAATTGAAACAAAATTGAAAAGTTTCCAATTGTTCGATTTGCAGTCAACTGCTAACTTTGTTTGCTATCCGTACCAATTTAAGATATTTGTAAATGTGCGATTACGATTTGGTTTTCAGGTGGTTTTTCAATCGCTAAACGGCATCGAAACCATATTTAGTTGGTTAGATCAGCTGTTTTCAGAGAAGAACTAGCCGCTTATAACTGGTTATTTAAGATGGACGATTTGCCTTACGAGTTCATCGATCGTGTCTTCACCAAACTGGACACCAACGACATTCAGCGGTTCCCGATTCAGTCGCCTCTCTGGTCGGAAGCGTGCCGTGTCTACAGAAAGAAAATTAACATTTTCTCCGTGGTTTTGGTGCCGTTAGCCGATGGCTTTCATTATGCTTTCTTATCCTCGCGAGGTGAATCCACGACGCTGAAACAGCTTATTGGCCTTGATAACCGATTTGTCCGAATTACTACTTTCTGTGTGGGCCGGCAACCGACATGGTCTTGTTTCCAGTGGATGACCTGAACAAACTTTTTCAATTCATTTCTCACTTCAATGTGGAATATTTGGAAGTTATGAGGTTACCACGCAACATAGGCAAACGATTCGCAGCCAAATGCGTGAAAAACGGATTGAAAACAAAGTATCTGTGTTTGCACTTCAGTCCGGAAGCAGAGAACTTCCTGAAAAGCCAGCTGAAGTCGGATCAGCTGACTTCTCTTGTTCTTCACGATAACTGGCCGCTTGACATGACGAGCGACATTGAAGCTTTCGTCTGCCGACCGAATTTTCTTATTTGGTCTGCAATTTCAACTGTCTGGGAATGAATGGTCTGAAGAGGATCGTCGCTTACTGGAAGACGACAAACGCTAATTGGAATGGTGTCGATATTCGATTGAAGACAACTCGTAATCTCGAAGATGAATTTGCTTCCTGGCTGGCGCCAAACAACTCTCCTGACTACCAATTTCAAGATACGAATGAAGAGTTTTGTCTCAGAGTTGCATGTTGCTCGGAGAATTGTATTTTGTCATTTTACAAATAACAAAAATTAAAAAGTTCGGTACGAATGTGCGAAGTTTCCAATCTTTGTAATTGCAATCAGCTGCTAATTTCGTTTGCTATCCGTTCAGTAAGACTTGAGCGCGTATTGGCGCTCATTTAATAACAAATGATTGATTATCGAAAGCCAGTGGAATGTACGAAGTTTCCTACATTTCACTGGATGCATGCAAGTTGCATTATTAGTGAGTTTTTGCCTATTTATCTGACTGCGTTGTTCCGTTCTAGTTGCTCGTGAGCGCTAACATTCACCAATTCCATTGATTTTCGCTTTCAGATGGACGACATTCCCTATGATTTCATCGATCGCGTTTTCACCAAACTGAACGCCGTCGAACATGAAAGGATCGCTTGCGAGTCTCCGCTTTGGACGGAAGCTGCTCGAGTCTACAAGAAGAAACTGCGATACCTCAATATTGAAATCAGCACTGCCTACTCACCGCCAGCGCTCACCTATCGGCTGAGTCTGACCGTGTACCCTGGTCAACGCCATGAGAGCAGTGGCTTCACATTCGACGACCTTACTCGCATGGATGATCGTTTTATTCGAATCGCCGATTTCAGTGTCGAAAAGACATTTCGACAGTTTTTGCCAGGCATAGACATTGACGAGAACGCGGCTGTGCACAAAATCGAGAATCTATCTGAATTTATAGGATATCTATCTCATTTCCCTGTCGACCAGATCTCAATCTATGCAGCTCATCAAGAATTTATCGATGAATGTTTGAAAAGCGTAGTACAAACGCCAACATTGGAGATGGAAATCTTCCCGGGATCAGAAGCGCTGCTAAAGAAACACCTCGAAACGGAAAGTCTGCAACATTTGATCCTGGCTGAGGATTGCAGATTGCCGTTTAACGCTATCAGGAATGAACTGCAGGCGTACGTTTTGCGGCCACAATTCAAGTATTTGGAATGCCACTTGGAAACGCTGGGCGTGGAGTTCTTGAAGAGACTTGTCGATATGTGGAGAGCAGAGGAAACGCCGTTTAAAGCAGCGGAAATTTGCATTGATACGTTGCGCTATCCTCAGGCTGCTACTGTTCTAAGAGCTGAAATTGCGTCTTTGTCGCTTGCTTCTTATGGTCGTAATCAATTTACCGAAACTAATGGAAATCGCTGTGTATTTATTAGCTGTGAACTTGCCTATACTAAGCTGGAATTTGGTGTCATTTCTAAATAAAGTCAACAATACGTAAGCTCCAGTTCAGATATACAAGACGAATAATGATGGACACAAAAATGGGCGTTATTGTGGCTAATTTAACCACGTTTTAGTCATTATAGTGGCTGATCAAGAGATGGCTGGAATACTTTGTGTGTCAACCGAAATTTAAATTTGTAAATTTTTGAAATACGATTTTAACATTTAATTTCTTGCTGAGAATCATCATTTACTGGATATCGATGGTAACGCATAGGAAAGCATCTGAAAATTTCCTTCTTGTCTTCTTTCTGGGTCAGGCGCGTTCATTTAACTGAAAAAAATCGGAAATCGGCTAGCATATACGTGAAAGCAAAACATAATCTGATTCCGCGATTTACTTTGAACAATTGTTGTTGATTTGCGACGATACTTTAATTAATCTGCTAATTAACGAGGCTGCTAACGAAGATAAACTGTTTTTTTCTTATGTTTTACAGTCGTATTTCATGTCTGGACAGCCGACAAATGTCTATGTACTGATTACAGTCACAATCGGTCAGCAATGATTGCTTTTGGTCAACGCAAACGTGCCGAATACGTGAATTTTCCTATTTCCGTTTGCGTTCAACTGGATTTCTCGCTTCTCGTTTGCTACAACTAACAAATGGTTTCCGAAAGTCTATTGCCGTATCATCTTGATACTGAAGCCATACACTGTATTATTATGCTTTTGCGTTTGTCTGCCTGCCCGATACTTGCATTTCATTTTGCTGACATCACCTCACCGTTATTTCAACTTTTTGGTTTAATTCTTTATAATAGCTTAGAGAAGAAATTTGATTAAACTCGCTCACTAGTCACTAAACAAATAGAACTATCTGTGTTGCAGCGCGACAGTTCTATATTCCGTTGCTGGGTATCGCTCCGCCATTAGCAAACATTTCCTTAAATTTCTCGTTTTCTGAAATTTTGGCATTGCGCGCTGAATTGCGTGAGTATCAGCGGTTTGCGCGTGTTGGGCTTAAATGTGTTTGACCTCTCATGGACAGAAAACGAGCGACAGACTACGGCATATTGGTTTAATAAGGGACTAAAGACGCCAGTATGGTCGGCTCTAGTCTCAGCAAAACGTCGGACCTGAGCTCAATTCAGCGTTTTCTTGATTTTTCCAAACTTGATATCTCGTGTCATTTCAGATGCATACCGTTCCCTATGACTTCATCGATCGCGTCTTCACAAAACTGGACGCTACCAATCATAAGAAAATCAAAATTCAGTCGCCTCTGTGGATGGAAGCCGCTCGAGTCTACAAGAAGAAGCTTCAAGTCGTGGACATTAGATTCGTTGAGCAAACATGCAACTATCATTTGAGCGCCGAAGGACGTCAGCATGGTCAGACTCGCTGTGGTTTCACCTTCGATGAACTCGTTCACATGGATGATCGTTTTATTAAGGTTGACAATTTAATTGTCGCCAAAAATCTCGATGATTATCATGGCGTGCACAACGACGTGAGCCTTACTGACCTGATTGGCTTCATTTCTCGCTTTCCTGTCAGGGAAATTACAATTTCTGGACGATGTCAAGAGGTGATTGACGAATGCCTGAAAACTGGATTGCAACCGAAAGCGCTCGATTTGGAATATTGTCCGGAGACAGAGGCGTTCCTGAAGCATCACATTGGAGCCGGTGGAACAGTGCAAAAGTTAACTTTATTTGGCGACAAATGGCCGCTTAAGATCAAGAACGACGTTGTGGATTTCGTTTCCCGACCCACCTTCAAGTTCTTGGAATGCGACATCGAAATTATGGACACAAAATGCTTGAAGAAAATCATCGCTTACTGGAGATCAATGGAGAATCCGTGGAAATCAGCTAGGATTTCCGTGACCGGTAGACGCCTTAGTAAAAGCATTAATTTTGACGCTCTGTCATTGACTCTTATTGGCACTGGTCGATTCCGACAAGAAAGAGGAGAGCATTGTTTGTTGGTCAAGTGTCGCACTACTAAATGCAAATTCTTATTTGGTGTGACTTCAGAACTTATTAAATCCCATAAGCGCTAATTTCTTTGTTTATGTGTGCAAAACGTGTCAAAACGTTAATGCGGAACTATGATAAACCGCAAGCAATCCGCTACGAATGACCAAACACCGTTTTAAACGTTTACAAATGCTGCGTCAACTCTGTGTTGGCCTAACTGCTGCAACTGCCAGTTTTTCATTAAGTTCAACTTACTTCAAGACACCAACTTCTCACCATATGTGCAGTTGTTTTGCATTTTTGAATAAAAAATGAGACAAACAAATTGTTTGCTAGATGAAAAAAGGATGAACGTGTGAAATTTCACATAGTCGGTTAAAAATTGCTTGCTTGCGATGAGATTGATCGAGCGTGAACGGCTAAATTGCTAAATTTTGCTCTATTTTCTATTAAAAAACAATGATTAGCGCCGATGTTTATTGTCGGCCACTTCGCATTCACACTCTTCACACACACGTCATCTCTCTGTTAATCGTCTTTTCTTATTCACATTAGTTTTAAGCAAGCCGATCGATTGAGAAATGTGATCTATACTCATTTGCAGCTGATTGTGCGCAAAGATGCGCAAAGCGCAAAGCTCAAAATATTTTGTAATTTTAAATGCAACAAACTCTGGTCATATTCCGACATATTTGCAGCTGGTATGACAAGCGGAGGTATGACCAGAAAATGGCCTACTTTCCGTGAGGTAGCGTTTTTCACCAAATTAACCAAAAATCGGCAAAATTCCATAAATATTAACTACAGTTTGTCCTTAATCACTTGATATTGAATCGCGAGCCAACATTGATTTACCACCCCTTGCCTTGCCTCACTTATAAACCGATAGTTTTCTGTGTTTCAGATGGATGCCGTTCCGTACGACTTTATCGATCGCGTTTTCACCAAACTTGACGTCAGCGAACATGAAAAGCTCACTTTGAAATCGCCGTTATGGATGGAAGCTCGTCGGATCTACGAGAACAAACTTCAAGATCTCATTGTTGAACTCTATGCTGACGTTTCAAATCCACCTCTCACCTATCGCTTGACGTTGCTTGTGCACAACTCTAACGTGGACATGATTGGTTGTACAATTGACGACCTCCTCCGCATGGACGATCGATTTATTCGAATTGCGGATCTCAGAATCGAGACATACACGTTCGCTTATGAAAAAGGATTACCCATTGACGAGAATCTGCCGAAATTAATTCAATTCATCTCTCGATTCACTGTCAAACAGTTGACAGTTCTCGAATCGCATCCAGAGTTTATCGACGAATGTCTAAAGAATGGACTGAAGGCAACAAAACTAGATTTACAAGCTGGACTAACTGGGTTTACTATCAACTCTGCATCGCTACTAAAGAACCAATTGGCCCGAACAGGAGAACTGAAGTGGCTGATTTTAGGTGGCGATAATTGGCCGTCTGACATTATAGACGATGTTATGGAATTTGTTTTCGGATCCAAATTCGAGTGTCTGGAATGCGACATAAATGTATTGGACATGGATGCGCTTCAAAAAATTGTCGCCTATTGGAGATCAATGGAAGTTCCGTGGAAATCAGCGCACATTTCAGTGAGCGGCAAAGATCTACGCGATAAATTCAATTTGGACTTTTTGTCGCTGACTCGTACCGACAATGGTAAACTCAGAGAAGAGAGAGGAGAACATTCTTTGGAGGTTTACCGTTATGAGACCACGTACACTTTTTCATTTCGTTCAACTTCAAAGTTGTATGACAATTATTAAAATTTTTGAATAAAAATAGAGACAAACATATAGTGTGCTATGAAAGAAGGATGAACGTGTGAAGTTTCACATAATCATTTGAAAATCGCTCGTGTGCGATGATCATGATCGCGCGTAAACGGCTCCTTTGTCGTTTTTGCTCTTTTTTCTATTGAAAACAATGATGCACGCCCGTGTTTATTGGCCGTCAGGTAGGTCTGCATAATTACATACGTTCACTCTCTGTCAATCGTGTATTTTTATTCACATAAGTTATTAGTATGCCGATCGATTGCAATACTCAATTCCAGCTGATTGTGCGCAAAGATTGCTTGCTCAAATCACTTGCTCAAATGTCCTTAATCACTTAGTATTAGTATTGGATCGCTAGTCAATTACTGAACGCATATTTAAACGTTTCCAACGTGACTTACAAACCCGCTTGCTTCTGGCGTTGCTTTACGTTGATTTACCATATACTTTACGACCCTTCACTTCTAAACCCATTGATTTCTGCTGTGTTTCAGATGGATGCCGTTCCATACGACTTTATCGATCGCGTGTTCACCAAACTCGATGTCAGCGAACATGAAAAAATCTACGTAAAATCGCCATTATGGATGGAAGCTCGTCGAATCTACGAGCAGAAACTTCAATATCTCATTGTTGAAGTCTACTACGACCGTTCGAAACCAACCTCACTAAGCTATTGCTTGAGTTTGCACAGCTCTGAACAAGAGTGTACAGGTTTCACTTTCGACGAACTCCGTCGCATTGACGATCGTTTCATACGAGTTACCGATTTCTGTGTCGAAAATAGCTTGATGGAAAATGCGCCAGGCCTTCGCTATACCGTCACGAATCTCGCTGATTTTATTCGCTTCATTTCTCGCTTCCCAATCGAAGAAATCACAATCTGTGCACCTCATCCGGAGCTGATCGACGAATGCCTGAAGAATGAACTTCAAACACCAAGCCTCGAGTTGGAGTACTGCCCGGAGACCGAGCCTTTCCTGAAGAGCCACATTGCAGCGGGAACATTGGAAGGCGTGACTCTAAACGGCGCCTGGCCGTCTGAGTTTGTCAAGGCCGAGTTCGAAGCGTTCGTTTGTCGGCCTAATTTCAAGTATTTCGAATGCAATTTTGAATCCCTGGATATCGACTCGTTGAAGAGGGTTGTCGATTATTGGAGAACATCCGAGAAGGCGTGGAAATTCGCTGCAATTGTCGTAAACATCGAAAACAGTGATGAAACTGTTGAAATTTTGAAATCCAAATTTGCGTCCTGGTCGTGACTCCTTTTGGCGAGAACCAGTTCAGCGAAACAAATGGGGATTACTGTTTAGTGGTAAAATGTGAATCGGTTCATTGTAGACTACAGTTTGGAGTCAACTATGACCACAGTTATTAAATAATTCAGTAATTTCACTTCATGTACAAAAATACGTTTGTTGTGTTTTTAATAAAACCACTATTTGGAGGATCTGACTCTCCTGGTGACCAAAAGCGTTTGTTCACTCGTTGTTGGCAGACATGCTTGACGGCTTGGTGGATTAATCCAGCATCGAAAACAATGACAAGGCAAGATAATGTTTGCAGTACAGCACTGATTGCATGTAAAATGGATTTTCAGTTGAAAACTGACAGGCACATTTGCAAGCTACTAACCATGTTGTGCTTTTAATACGTCTGACTTGAGCACAGAATGCGTGCTGCCAAATCTGGCGGCTTTACCCTTTAATTTCGAGTATTTCGTGCTGCTGAGGTTTATAGTCGACTTCTCGGCAAAGAATCGCTCATTACATTATTGCGTAATTGTGAATATTTTGCGCTGTTTGTTTCGCAAAACAAGACTGCTTTGTTTAAATTTCTAAAATTTGAAGAATTTCTGATTGTGGAGAGAAAATAAGAGTTTAGACGTTGCAGACCTCAATCGCTTCCTGGAGATAAACTCTTCCAAATGGCAAGCATTCTCGTAAAGTAGTGAG